>APFE031191649.1:8392-25379 GCA_000404065.3 Pinus taeda
AACATTTGGAGGATTCTATAAATGATGATTATCTTGTTTCAATAGCTTCAAGTTGGCATTAAATATTCATGTTGAATGCTTTTATATCACATACTAATATGCAGAACACTACAGATCTTTCTAATGCTAATCTTTTTGCCAAGCATATTTCATCTGACACAAACATGGAGTATTACTTTTCATGGTTATTTTTAAGAATGGATTGATTTTAATATCATGATTAAGTCAATTTCAACACTTTGATTGTCCTTAATATGTTTTATTTGGTATGAAATTTTTGCGTAAGAATCATGAAGGAACTGGCCATTTCTTCTAGAACACACTTATGTTTTCTTTCTGCCAAGTATTTTTTACAGGTTACAGGATAATCAAGTGATCATAAGGAGATTATATTGTGACGACAATTGGTCTTCCAAAGACTAAATTCATGAAAAATTGTAAAGACAAATCCAACTCCACAACCACTACCTTGCACCTCCCTTCTTGAAACAGTTTTTGAATTCCACCAATTGTGAATCCATACAGCATGACATTTCCATATCCATTTTTCACAACAAAAGTTCTTATTCATACACCATGCATTTCCTTACATCCATTCCTTACAAGCTTATTGTCATTCTCCATGTCATTACCATTCCCCTTCATTTCCGCAAATAAAACCCTGCTTCTATGGATATCATTGAGTCAAAGTCCTAGAGTCTAATTAACTTTGTAAAAACACCTAGAGGCTTGCATGCCTTAATGACAAGTACTCTTGCCAATGAACAATGGGAGTACATTAATATCCCTTGTTTGTTGGATCTTGTAGGTGACTCGACCACGGCAAATTTATTCGTACCTACAAAGATGTGTTAGGCATCCTGACTCCCATTGGAATCAATGGTGGGAGCTCTTGTGTTGGCTAGGGGCATTCATTAATAGCCACTAAGTCAACAACTTCTTGCTATGTTCGACACCGACACATTTATTCACATAGTAAGATTTGTGCCATCAAGCGTTGAAGACTTGAAGACCTATATTTTGTAGCAGATGAAGCAGATTTCCTTTCATTGTTTTTCAGTTTGTCATGACTTGAGGACAAGTCAATAAATAAGGTTGGGGGGAGGAAAATGTAACTTATATATTTTGTATACCTTCCAAGCCTTATAGATTTTCAGCCATATTCAGCAGACTCATCAGATTCATCAGACTATCCAGTAGCAAATACGACAATACAAATCCATCTTTCATCCACAACTTGCAGAAGAAGCTTCAGATCAGAATTGTAGCCGCTGAACATGCATGATTCATCCACTTCCTTAGGTAAGTAAGGTATGATGTTTTCTAACCTTTAATCTTGAAATTCTTTTTAGATGCTAAAATGATGATATTTGGAAAATATTCCACTATTTAACTATTCCATTTCTCATTAAAAATTGCCAAAAACCATCAGTTGGGGAGGGGTGAATTTCACACTTCATTTTTTTCCCTCATTCATATTACATCTTAACCCGCATAGTCTTCCCACAATAAAAACTACTACAAGATGATGAGCATATTAAATGACTTCTTAAAATGATTGATCTCAACAAAGTAAATAATGATTGTAAACACAAGAACCAATCATTAAAAAGAGATCTCAACAAAGTAAATAATGATTGTAACACAAGAACCAATCATTAAAAGATGCAAATGCTTTGCAAAACAAAGTTATCCAAAGATGTGCAAAGTTAAAAGGAAGTCCATGATTGAAAAATGTTTGTTACACAAGAACCAAACATCTTGTAAAAGGAAGCTCATCTAAGAAATAAATCAAATAAGTCATTGTAGTAGCTTGCATGAGGACATGCAAGAGCTTCAGTTGGGGAGTATGTTTAGACTTCAAAATGTCATACAAATATCATTCATTACCATACATTTTTCACCTATGCTTCCATTGTATCACTCATTATTCACTACCATGTCACTTCATTTTCCCTATTATTCACCATTAATGGGTCTCATTTATATTTTCCAAATATTATTTATTTTTAAGCATTTTAAGAGAAATTCTTGATTAAATATTAGAAAATAATATATTTTACTATATGGAAAGTGGTTTGTTTTTGTGACATGTGTAGGTGCCATGGAAGCTTCCAAGACACCTTTATGTAGCCTTGAATGATCAAGTCCGAATTTGATAAGATAAGTCTCATGGAGAAAATCAAGGACAAAGGAATTTGATAAGATAAGTCTCATGGAGAAAATCAAGGATAAAGGGATTTGATAAGATAAGTCTCATGGAGAAGATCATGATTCTCATGGAGAAAATCAAGGACAAAGGGGGTTATGTGTCTAGATGGTTGAGAGATTTATGGAACTAAAGAGAGATTAGTGGATGATCATTATGAGTTTGTTACTCATCCCATTATATAAATAGGAGTACAATCTCCTCCATTTGTAATATGAGAATCTTCATTTGTAATCTTAGAGTTCCATTTGTAATCTTAGAGTTGGTTTGTAATGGAGATTTTGAAATAAAGGATCATACTTCAATTTTGCTTCTACATTTGAGTCTCCATTGAATTGGTGTGCTTGTGGAGTTATGGAGGGCCCCCATGGCCTCACTTGCATGCTTATTTACTTATTTTAGGTATAATTTATTTATGTTTTTGTTTGATTTCATCTTTCAAGTTTTGTTAAATGTTCTAATATTGGAAGAATCTTATTTGAAAGTGTTCTTGTAAGAGAACCGTAATATCTTATACAATTATTAGATCTAGGTTTATTTCATTTCAACTTTTAATTTCTTATTAGATGTTCTAATGTTGGAAGAGATCTTGTAGAATATGTTATTGTAAGAGAATCATAGATCTCAAACAATTGTTAGATCTATGTTTGATTAGTTATTGAAAGAGATCTTAATAAATATGTTCTTGTAAGGGGACTTTAAGATCTTGGACAAATTAGGAATCTTTCTAGATCTATATATTTTAGATAAGAACTTCTAAGTTTACCTTCCCGGGTTGACATTAAATTAAGCTCTAATTTGCATATGAATTTTAGACCCAACAAAGAGACAGAAAGGAAACTCCAGTAATTCTTTTTCATAGTATAATCCCTTAAGTCTGAAAAAGTATAAAATAATACGAAAGGGATGACTTTTCCGATCATTTTAACGAGCCAAAAAAGACAAGCGCTCAATCTTTTTGTGTAATGATCCCTCAGGTCCAAAAAGATTAAAATATAGAGGAGGGATGGCACTTCCAATCACTTTAACGAGCTGGAGAGGCCAATTGCTCGACAATCTTTTTATATTTTACGAATCTAGAAAGAGCTTAAAAGAGACTTGTCTTTGAGGAACGAGTGATATTTTCGGGTAGCAGCTAGTTCCAGGTAAGGTTTGGAACTTTTCAATCACGGCAGTGTAAAGAAGATGGCTAACAGAATCACTCGTTGCAGTTGTTCCTCAAAAGGGTAAACAATCGAGTGGAGGTGGTTGATCGGCTAACAAGTGGAGGTGATGGTAAGAACATGACCCAGGTTCAAAAGCTGATAGTAATGTGATCACAGTTTATTTACCGAAAGTGGGTTCATTTTTTAACGAGCTTGAACTCTGGGGAAACATATGCTCATAACTAGGTTTATTTTTTTAACGAGCTTGAACTTTGTGGAAACATTGCCTGTGCCAGTCGTATAATAAGGATGTCTCTCATTAGTAGGTTCATTTTTTAGGGAGATTGCCCCATGCGCAACTTTGCTCCAAAGCCTTTTGTATGCAAGCTAGGAACGACCAACCTATGAGGTTAAAGGGTTGAGAGCTTACAAACTAAGAAAATAAGCCTACAAAGTAAGAAAATAAAAGGTCATTTTTCACTCGCATGCAAAAGGTTTGCATGCCCCCAGGTATAAAGAGAAGTAGAGTTTCCAGGTTACCATACGGAAGTTCTTGCATTAAAGCAAGGTTATTCCATCCGCATCTGCCGACAAAACACTTCCTTGGCTCTACCCATCGAAATAGAAAAAGGTGAATGGTTGGTGAACGGACTGGAGGTTGATGAGACATTCCTTGTGCAAAAATACCAGTTAGGGATGGTATTTGACTAGTAGTCATGTTTGAACCAGGGAACGAAAACTGGTCTACGAGCTGGACCATTCTGCCTTCATACGGGAAACACATCACTCTAAAGAGTGAGGAAACAATAGCTCCCATGCTATAAATGTAGTCACATCCAAGGAGTAGATTGTAATCTAATGGCCCTTGGACTACCATCACATTTAGATAAACGATTTTCCTTCTCAAAGTTATAGGCAAATTTGGAAGGATCCATAACGGTCGATTGGTTCCTTTGTTGAAGCCTGACAGATTTCAAATCTCAGGTAGAAGCGATGGCGAACCAAGCGCTTTCCAAGTAGTTGAGGAAAGGATACTCATGGAAGCCCCTTCATATATGATAGTACCAGCCATGATCATTCTGTAAGCTTGTACTATGATTTATAATGGTACATTAGATGGTAGGTGGGGTCTCCCTAGTAGATTCCAATTGAAGGAAACGACTAGATTTCTTGGAGGAGGGACCGAATAAACGACTGGATGAATCTTTGACGAACTTCCTTCCTGCGGTAAAGGAATGGGTAGATTTCCCCCAGGTTCATCAGATTCTGTGTTAACAAAAAGAATTTGAACAGTGTCGTTCTCATTCTCTTTGGTGACTGTATCATCTGAAGGTGGACCTTCTGAAGACAAGACTGGGTCGACTGCGTCTCGACCTGTTGACCTTGGTCGGGTGTGGACTCAGAGGGTTTATCTTCAATTATAGGTGCTTCGATCAATAAAAAAGGTGTGTCATTCAGATTTTCAACTAGCAATGGACTCGGAAAGAGTTTCTTGTATCCAGGAGGAAGTCGTTGCGGTGAAGCAGGACAGTTATCCAAGACTCTTTTAGCTTCGTCCAGGAAAGGACAACGGTGGAGGGCATGATCGCCTTCACACAGTCTACAAGGAAATTTATATCTTCCTTTCTTTCCATTGATTTCATTTTCACTAGTTGATGGTGTGCTCTCAACATGATCGTCAGAGGTTGAAGACACTGGATTGTGCAAGTGGGGAGACCAGTCCCTTAAGATCCATGGGATGCAAGGACAATCTCGATGATAGTGGTCTCCTTTGCAAATGACACATGGAGATTTAGGTTTGGATGGTGCAGTGTGTGGATTTTCGCCAGACGATACATGGTTTCCCCCTTTTGCCGTTGGCTTCTTCTTCTTCTTCTCAGTTACTTGGTTTTTAGCGTTACTAGCTTCACCAAGCGAAGAGGAAGAAGGAGAGGGAGAAACAAACGAAGTAGAAGGTGGGGGAGCGACTTCAGTATCATCTGGTTACTGATTTGATTGTTGAGGAATTACAGTGTTTTGAATGACAGAGGTCGAGAAAAGCCATACTGGCAGGCCGATTGTAAGTCTTGGAAGGGACAAAGTAGCCATATGAGGAGCACCAACATCTCCCCAAGAGGAGAAGGGACTAGGATTTCCCCCAAGGGGAAACCCTTGATTGGTGGACTCCATTTTATCAACCTAAGACCAACGAGGGAACAATGATGTTATTTTGATTAAATAAATTTTATGACGCTTTGACACAACTTGCTTTTTCAATTTTAAAGAGTCGAGAAAAAGCTAAAGATGACTCTAGTCGCCTTCGATTTTTAATGAACCTGAAGTGACAAGTGCTCAGATGGACCTTTTCTTTTAAGGAGTCTAAAAATGAATGAAAGTGATTACTCTGGAAATCTAGATAGAGGGATTACCAAACCAATCGCAAAAATGCAGAATACTTTTTATGTATGGCAGTCAATCTTCCCGAATGCTGTGTTCAGTGCATTGCGATCAATAGGGCGGCAGACACGGCTTCCTAAGGATAAAGGATATAGCCTATTGTGGTCTCCCAATATATACTCAACGGTACGTGGGAGCATAAGTTTTTAATGGCACTTGTCGTATCAAAGAGGAGGAATCACCCAACCTACGATGAAAACAATAGTTACCAGGCTTTATGACGCCAGAATATGTCTCTAGCCTATACTTCTAGATGTTGTGCGTTAGCTTCCAAAGCGTTTTTATATTCATTGAGGTTTATTTTACAGTTGATATTTCTTAAGAAGTTTGCCTTTAAGGTTCACTGGCTGATGTAGATATACAATTCCTAAATATGCAATCTAAGATGATAAATAGTTGTTTACTTTCTTTTTGCAATGAAAATCCTAGCTACTAAGAAAAGAGAAATAAAATTCTTTCAACATAGAGCAGAGAGCACACACTAAGATGCACTGTCCTAAATCAATTTCTGCATGCAGTCTAAATGCAAATGCACATGCATGTATTTGTTTTTTAGTTTCCTTAATGCGAGAATGACAATAACAAAACTAAGTACAGATCTAAACTATCTTTTCTCAAAGCTGCACTTTAACAATTTCTTGTTCAAAAACGAAAGGAAGACTAAGACGACACTTTCAATTTCGATTTGAAAACTGCTTTCGACACTTCAACGAATTGATGATTCAAATCAAATACAATGGAAAAAGTGTAATCGACTATCTAAAAGAGGAAGACTTTACGACACTCTTTTCTTTGACTGAAAACGACACTTGCGACACTTTCAAATCAGAAGACGACAGTTTGATTAAGCTACTTTTTGCAAAGGGGAACTGTAAATGATGAAGAATACATAAAAAAATATTTAGAATTCTTTATCAATGGAGGCTGAATAATGCAAAGGAAGAGAGTTTCAACAGTGATATACTGATCATAGACAACAAAACTACTGAATAAAGCTGATGACAATGAAGAAAAAACCAAAATATGGAGGCAGAAACAATCTCACTCAATCATCGCACCTGTAACACAATGCATCTCACCTGTGACACACGGGAGGTGCAATGCATCCAGGTTGCCAATGAGAGACAGTGCGATGGTCCAGGGACGAGACTGACCTTGGTTTTCACTCACAGTTTGCAGCTAAGTTCAGGGATATAGGCTGAGCTAACGATAGGCAGTAAACACAAAGTACAGGGCTTGATCTAATGAGGTTATTTGAGCTACCACCAGGGCACTTAGGATGTTTGAAAGTCAGATGTTCAATTCATAAACCAACCTAGAGATTGATTGAAGCAGCGTTGATCTACTTTGTAGTTGCATAGCAAAAGCAGTTCGAAGGCTAGCTAGCTTAACTTCAGGCTCCGTCTGTGGTTTATAAAGCAAACAACAGTGACTAACAATAAAACTATTTGTTTCCCAATGGAGTTTCCATTTTGTTACCAGGAAAACTAGTGTCCATTCAGAGCTGCTAGTTCCACTAAGATGGGTAGCTATCTTAGAAACAAACAAACTAAAGTTACTTGTGTCTTCCTTTATGAGAGATAGATGAGAGAGAAACAGAGAGTACCAACCTCAGTCTTTCGCTTGGATCCTTGCTTGTTTCCTCCCCCCTTTGACAGAGCTTCGCCATTCTTTCCTCACTTGTCCTGCTTCAAAGAACACCTATAGAGTCAAAGCAACATAATATCATCAAAACATAGAGATCTATAACCATAAACAATATAGGATCAAATGTATATTAACCATACAAATGCATACACCAATACAAGATTCAGAAATATACAAGAATATGGAGGAAAACTCAAATAGCTTTATTGATAGAAGTAGTAGAAGAGAGGATTACAACCCAGCGGTCTGACCCAGTGCCATCCTCCCAGCATGAAAGCCCTCTTCACCTCATGAAAAGCTAGATCACCCAACACTACAATGTTTCACAGAGAAACCAACAAAACTTCCTTACAAAATACAAAGTTCCAGCCTTTGGATCTCTAAGATGAGGGATCCATATATAGATTTTTGCAGGTGGGTGAGTCAGCGTCTGGGATTTTGATTAGTGTCATTTCTCTGATAGTTCTTGGTTCCACTTGGAGATTTCATGATCTCTTACTCATCCCTGGGCGAATTCAGAGAGGAAAGTGTCAAATGAGCAGTTTCTAGAAGATTCTCTGGGTTTCCACCTAGCAAACTGCCTCTTCCATTTGTCTGCTCTCGCTCATCGCACCGTACAGAAGGGCTTTTCAGTATGCATCGCACCCTCAACATGGAGCAGTATGTATGGTCCAATTTTGACCAGTTCTAAGCAGTTTTTCAGGGAGAACTTCTGGGAAATGATGTAATCAACTGACCTTGTTCCTCTAGGGTATGAAACAACACTTTTAAGGGTTTAGAAGCCCTTGGTTTATGGACATATGTGATTGGGTTTGCAGTGCCCAAATATGTCTATAACATGAGGTAGAATCATTGTTTGATGGGTTGAGGTGGAGGACCTTTGGAAGCCCTGGATGGTTTTGATTGATGTGTTCTATGAGATCCCACATTCATGCTTGGAATATGGCATGAGTGTGAATGGCTAAAGAGATATTTGGCTCAACCATTCTACTATTGGGTGGAACATGGAAGTCCCATCCTGAGTTTGGATTTTGCATCATCAATATGAGATTACTTCTCCTTGTATTTATATGAGTATTATACTGGATTAATGAGGTTTATATGGCTGTGATTTCATTGGTATTTTTGTTGCTATTATGTTGGTTATATATGTGTTTTATAACAATAGCTATGTATGACTCTCATCATGTTTTTACTTATAAATGAATGATCAATGTACCTATGACCTAATGGATGAAATAATATTAATATGTTGAGGCATCAATTTCTCTTAGCGATTCTCAGCTAAATATTAGACCCCTATGCTCAAATATGTTATTTACACTTGTAGATTACATACTTGTGATATGTTTGATGAAATGCCTTCCATGGCTAGTAGGGGTCCAGTCAAGGGCTCATTTAAGTGATTGAATTTATACTATCATTTCCTTGTTATTTTATTGTTTCAAAGATGTGATTCAATTCTTGGCAGTGACTTGGGTTTTGGGCCTAAAAAAGTGGCTCAAATCCCCGAGACGTTGGCACATTACTGACAAAAAGAGTCCATGGACACTGGCTTGCAAGCCTATGAGAGCGTCCAAAGGTCCCTAGATGCTGGCATTGATCCAGGTGGATGTTGGTGGTGACATTCCTATTCCACTTGGACCCCCACCATTGTTTCTTTCAATTTTTTAGTTTCCTTATTTGTAGCACAATTTATTACTTTTGGCAGTTTTTTAGTTCCTGAACTTCCGAAGCTGTTTTGAGGCCCTAAACAATGTTTTTTTGGGAAAATGGAACCCAACATGGGATGCGGACCTATGATGGCCACTTAAAAGTTGTATTCCTTGGATAGATATTTATAACTAGGTATTGTGCATGTCAAACGAAGATCACATGCCAAAGTTATGACCCTGGGAAGTTGATGTACCAATTTACCCAAACAAGGCCCATAGTTTGGTGCTTCATCTCATAGGGTTAGGTTTTTGGATGTTTAGGGCTTTTCCTTGTTTCTCAATAATAAATAGGCCTTTGAGCCTCATTGTAACACAGTTCAGAGGCATGTAGTTGCCACATATCTTCTCAGAAATAAGCTATCATTGCCCGAGCTAGTCTTATTTCCATTATGTTTGTAAGCATACTAAGCATACTTTAGTATTTGATATTAATGAAATGAAGTGTTATTTATGCTGCATATCTGTATTTATGGTTATATATGTAATCTGTTATTCTTGTTGCATCTTTGAATGAGTGGGTACACTTTGGGATCCCATAGTCTATCATCTCAGATCGGGACAACAGGTTCCTCAGTACATTTGGGTCCAGTCTCTTGTTGATGCTTGGCACCAAGTTCACTAAGTCCACAAATTTCCATCCCTAAACTGATGGCCAGACAAAGGTCATCAACAAGATTATCATACACATTCTGTGCATGTACAACTCAAAGCATCCATGCACATGGAATGAGAGCCTCCCCTATGTCCAATACAACTATAACTGTGCTCTCCACAACTCGACTGACCAAAACCCTTTTCAGGTGGGCTTGGGATTCTAGCCACTATGTCCCATTGATGTGGCCATACCATTTGCAGCTACTCAAGATTTGGCTCATGTCTAGTCCAAATTTGACAAGGAAAACAACTTCATCGAGCACATCCAACACATCCACAAGCAGGTCTAGGACATTCTGGAGAAATCAAATGCCAAGTACAAGCAACGACATGATCAACATTGGGTGCCACACAAGTTTCAGGTTGGTGACAAATTATAGTTGCATTTGAGCTCATCATTCCTCCCATTCCTTGGCCTGCACCCAATGTTCAATGTGGACCACCTTTGACCATACTTCCCACCATTGTTAGACACATCAAACATTGCAGAACAACTCACACCTACAGAGTTAAATCTAGATTGCATTGAACAAACCACAACTGATCAGATCATGGACACGCAGATCAATAACACCCCATAGTAAAGGATCCAAATATATCGATTTGTCAAGGCATGCCAACTCCTTTACTAGGGTAAGTGGTTCACCAGGTACCAAGTTCAGCAGAAGTTTCCCCATCTCATGGAGGAACTCAATGAAATGGGGACCATTGCTTCCTAAGGGGTGAGGAATGATCCAGGTGGATATTAATGGCCACCCGCCTATTCCACTTGGACCCCCACCATTGTTTCTTTCATTTTTTCAGTTTCCTTATTTGTAGCACAATTTACTATTTTTGGTAGTTTTTTGGGTCTTGAAATTTCGAAGCCGTTTTGAGGCCCTAAACGAAGTTTTTTTTTGAGAAAACCAGGCCAAATTGGGTTGCTAACTAATGTTGGCCACTCAAAAGTTTTAGTCTTCAGATAGATATTTCTAAGGAGGTATTGTTCACGTCAAATGAAGATCGCATGTCAAAGTTATGACCTTGGGAAGTTGATGTACCAATTTACCCAAATGGGGCCCATAGTTTGGTGCTTCATCTCCTAGGGTTAGGTTTTTGGATGTTTAGGGTTTTCCTTTGTTTCTAAATAATAAATGGGCCTTTGATCCTCATTGCAACACAGTTCAGAGGTATGTAGCTGCCACATCTCTTCTCAGAGATAAACTATCATCGCCCGAGCTAGTCTTATTTCCATTATGTTTGTAAGCATACTTTAGTATTTGATATTAATGAAATAAAGTGTTATTTCTATTGCATCTTTGCATTTATGGTTATATATCTATAATTTGTTGTGTTCTTGTTTAAATTTGGATCAGGCATGGCCATAGCATGAGAGTGTCCAAAGGTTAAGATGTCCAAAAGATTAGTGGGACCTAGGGGCTGATTGGAAGAAAGGTTGGATTGGTTCTTGAGGGTCTTAATGTTGCTATTGAATGTATGCATGGTGTGTTTCTATTGTTTCCACTTACTTAATGTGACTTAAGAGGTCAAATCATATCATAGTGGCCTCTCATTGCATGTTTACCCTGGCTGGTTGGTTGCTTGATATGGGAGGGGGGTGTTACAAAGTGGTATAAAAGCATGGGTCACCCCTCAGACTGGATGGGCTATGTGTTGGTCATGAATGCATGTCATTTGCATGTGTTTCTCTTACACTTGCGTTCCATGTGCTTGTTGCATTTGGATAATGTTGATCATGGTTGTAGTGATGTTGTCATGATGATCTTGATGTTGTTATTGTGGAGTGCATCGTCATTAGTGTATGAATGGTTACATGTTGTTATATGTTGCTTACATGTTGTTATTTCTCTCTTGATTACATTATTGTATGTTTGGTTGCATTCTTGTATGCTTGGTTTCATGTATCATTATTGTATGTTTGGTTTCAAGTATCATTCATTCATGTTTGATCATATGTGTTTATGCATGTGTGTGGTTGGTTACGCATTGCTTATACATGTTCATGTTTGCATGTGATCAAGTGTATAATGATGTAATGGTTGTCGTAATGCATAAGGTCGTGGTATGCATTGTTGATAAGGTCATGCATTGATGGATAGACACTAGCTAGAATGATGGTTACATGGTTATAAGCTTGTGTGTTATGTTTATATATGCTATCATGATTATGTTATACATGTATCACATTGATTTGGTGATCTTGCAAACAAGGTATCTCCTTGAGCTATACTAAGGTACATTGGTTTATTATGATTTGGTTTCGCTGACATGATATACCTTGCAAGAAGAACTTTCAAATGGCTAGAAAGATGGTAGACTACAAAGAATCTCCCTATGAATTAGAAGAGCAGTATCATGTTGGAACCTCTTCCGATTTGGCAGATACACTGAGAAGCTTAAAGGAAGAAATAAGGCGTTGTAAGGCAGATGATGATAGAATCCTACAAGCACAAGAGAAGCTAGCAGAGGTAAATGTAGTGATACTTCAGAGTTTGACAGATTTGTAGCGACAAGGACCACTTCGAATCAGCCATGAGTAGGAGGACAAAACCAATGGGGCATATGGTAGTAGGTTGCATGGTGGTCACAGGTTAGATGGTGGTGATACAGTAAGAGATGGCAGATTGTTGGACACTCTGGATAGGAGGAGAGATAGACGGGTACCATTATAGTTATGGTTCTGACAAGCATGATGATCGATATCATTATCATCGTTACAAGAGGAGTGACAGGGGATACTTTCCATATGATTTTAAGAAAGAAAATCTACCCACCTTTGATGGAGAGATGAAGAAGTCACAGGATGCAGAGGCATAGTTGCTTGGTATGTAGAAATTCTTCAAGTTGCATGATTATTCGGAGAACATGAAAGCCTGAGTAGCTACATTTAGTCTCAAACGTAAATTAGAAATTTGGTGGGAAGATGTGAAGAATGCCAGAGGTATACATGAGGAATATTTGACTTGGAGTGAGTTTGAGTGGCTATTCAAGAAGAAGTATTTTTCATAGAGATACTTTGATTACAGGGAAAAAAAATTCTATGAGCTAAATATGGGGTCTATGACAGATAATGAGTACACTAGCAAGTTCTTGGAGCTATTGAGGTGTGTGCCTTACCTCAAGGAGGAGAAGGCCAAGATTCAGAGATTCACCAGTGGGTTACCGATGACATTCAAAGATAGGATTGAGTTCGATAAGCCTAGATCATTGGAGGAGGCCATCCAAAAGCTAAAGCATTACTATGAACAATCGAAGTGCAGATATGAGACTAAGCCATGCTGGAAGGGAAATGCAAAGGAAAAAGGAAAATGGGAAAAAAAGAAATTAAGACCACATGATTCAGGTAATAAAGAGAATGTTGTACCACCTAAGAGTTTTAATGCATCAGATAGAGGACAAGGACACAGATCGAGTAGAATAAGGGTTCAGGCTAGAAGCCTATAGGGTGTTGGACTTGTGGAAAATATCATCGTAGGAGAGATTGTCCATAGAATCAAGGTGGTAGGCCTAAGATATATAGTGCAAAGGAGGCATAGACTGTTGGGGATGTTGGTCAGAGTGTTCTTCGTATTTATGAAACATTGGATAAAAAACAAGAAAACCATCAAGCATCTATCATTGAGATGGATAGTAAGCTTTGTGATCAAGTTATTTCTAGTTTGATTGACCCTAGATCTAATTATAGCTATGTTAGTCTTGAATTGGTGGATAAGTGTGCTTTGAATAAGGAATTGCATGTAGAGTCTTGGTTAGTGCAGTTGGATATAGATACGAAGAAGCAAGTTCATCATTGGGTAAGATCTCTTGCATTTGATTTGAATGGTATGCCTATTGCAACAAATTTGAATGTATTACTGTTAGGATCATAAAATATGTTCTTGGGCATGGATTGATTGTATCTTCATAGAACCAAGGTGGATTGTTATGACAAATCCACTGAGTGTGTTAATGACAATAGAGAACCAAGAGTCTTGCAGGGAAATAAGAAAGACACATCAGATAGGATGGTGATAGCTATGCAAGCAAAGCGTAGTCACAGGAAAGGGTGTATGTTATTTGCAGTGCACATTTCTAGTGACAAAGGTAAGGAAGTTGAGGATGAAAATGTATTGTGCAGGTACCCAATTTTATAACAGTTCAAGGATTTATTTCTTGAGGAAATTACAGAGTTTCCACCTCACAAGGAGGTAGACTTTTCTATTGAGTTGGTGATAGGGGAAACTCCGACATCAAAAGCACCTTACAGGATGAGCACACCTAATTTAGTATAGTTGAAGTTACAGTTGAAGGAAATGTTGGACAAGGGATACATTAGGCCAAGTGTATCGCCATGGGGCGCACTAGTATTGTTTGTGAAGAATAAAGATGGTACTCTTAAATTATACATTGAATACATGTAGGTTAACAAAGTGACCATCAAGAATAGGTATCCGTTGCCAAGGATTGATGACTTGTTTGATCAGTTGAAGGGAGCGACAGTGTTCTTGAAGATTGATCTGAGATTTAGATATCATAAGGTACACATTGAAGAGGAGGACATTTACAAGACAACTTTCCAGACCAGGTATGGGCGTTATGAGTTTGTTGCAGTTCCATTTGGATTAAATAATTCTTCAGCTACATTTATGTGCTTGATGAATAGTTTGTTTCAGATGTATTTGGATAAGTTTGTTATTGTATTCATTGATGACATATTGGTATATTCTAAAAATGAGGAAGAGCATTTCGAGAATTTAGCAACAATGTTTAGGTTCTTGTGTTAGGTCCCTATAATAATAGTGATTCCCCCATTACTATTGTCATCGTAGCCCTTAGTGTTATTGTTGTGCCCCTATTTTCTGCATTGTGCCCCATAAAAGCCCACTATTGTTATTGTTGTGCCCTTATATTATTATTGTTATGTCAGCTTTGATTATATTGTGACCCCTAGAGTCTTATATATAGAAAGGAGGTTTTGTAATTTGTATCATCAAAGAATTATTCATTTGTGTAATGTAAAGGAGGTTGCCCCCTCGAAGAGGCTGATTTATAAGGCGTTAATCTATATTTTCTATATTTTTTGAGCTGGTTTCATAACATTTGGTATCAGAGATTTGGATTCTAGTGTTTCGCTGCTCCAAATAGGCCATCGTGGAATTTTCGTTATAACTTTTTCTCTATGAAGTTTCAGAAGCTAAAAAAAAATTAATTTGAGCCGAAATGGTTCCGAACCTCGGGTCCAAATTTTAGTTCTTGTCTCGCTATATTAGAAGTATGATATGAGGAAGTTAGGGTTTTTGCACACTCCCGAATTACATTCCAAACAAGTGACCTTGGGAAAATCGCCATAACTTTCTCTCCGAGCATCATATTGAAATTTGATAAGAAGTTACAAAAATAGGATGGACTGTAGTTTTCTGTGTAGATTTTTCAGATCCGAAGGTAGAAATAGTGAAACATGGCACATCATAAAAATTCGCTCTATGGAAACATTATATAATCAGGGCATGTTCATAGATTGGGCATAAATCTTTCTTGAAGAATCCAATTTTGATCATACTGGTGGAATTCGAAAGAGGACTCAGAGGCCTACCGTAGGAATCAATTTCAGACCTTGGATATTCGCAATTACATAGATACAACATATTCAATATCGAGCTTCTACAAAGTGAAAAAAGGTGTGTAGTCTTTTTAAAATTTTGCATAAGTTTGGGTTGAAAAATTAGTTTGAAGTTCAAAGGGCATAGTGAAGCATAAATATCATTAATTGATGCCCCAAAGAAAGAAAATGGAAACACCTAGTAAGCAACCTAAAATGTCTAGCATGACTCATGAAGAAGAGGAAGAAATGCAACATGATATATCAAAATTACGAGACCAAGTGCAACAAATTTCACTCTCACAAAAGGTAACATAAGCTAAGATAAATGGTGTGGAAGCTAAGATGAATGGCATGGAATTTAAGATGGATGGAATGGAAGATAAAATGGATGGTGTGAAAGACAACATTGAGGATTGGAAGAAATACATGAAAGTTTGGAAGGAAGGTTTGACAATGTTGCTACAAGAAAGGCTTCCTAATGGCGAAAAGGTAGTAGAGGAAACTCATGATGAGAAAAAAAGAAATTTTAATCATGATTCGAAGAATGACAACATTGAAGATTTGAAGAAAGACATGGAAAGTTTGAAGGAAGGTTTGACAAAGTATACACAAGAAAGGCTTCTTAATGGAAAAAAGGTAGTAGAGGAAACTCATGATGAGAATAAAAGAAATGTTAATCATGATTTCATAGACTCTAACGTTGGAACAAAGACCCACCACGTTCAAAAGATCGATATGAGGAAGTTTGATGGCAAGGACCCCGTAACATGGATACTACAGATGAGCAATATTTTGATCTCCATAATGTGCAAAACACACAAAAGGTATGCATTGCAACTTTATATTTGGAACCAAATCACTTTGTATGGTATCGATGTCTTTGCTCTCGTAAAACAATTGTCACTTGGGCAATTTTTACGGAAGAAATGATAGAACATTATGAGGATACAAAAAGAAACATTTTTTAAGCTAATTGATAAACCTCAAACAAAAGGGTTCAATGATGGAGCACATTCAGGACTTCCAAAAATTGAATATAAGGGTAAAAGACATTCTAGAGGAGCATAGGATTGATGTGTTCATAGGGACTTTAAAGGATAACATCCAACATGAGTTTCACCTTTGGGAACCTGACTCATTGGAGAAGGCATTCAGGTTGTCAAGAAAAATGGAAAGCAAAATTATGGCAACAAGGAAGCCTACCACTCACAACTATAAGGATGGAAGTGTTGTTTCCCCTAGCCTTCCATAACCTACAAGGTTGACACCCCAACAATTGGAAGAAAAAAGAGCAAAAGGGATTTGCTACAGTCATGATAGCAAATACACTAAAGGTCATAAGTGTGCTAAGAAGAAATTATTTTACATAGATTGTGAAGAGGAAGAAGAAAAGTAACAAGAAACGTCAAAAGAAGAGGATATATGCCAGGAAAAAAACCTTAGAGAAAGAAGAAATGAATCCAACCATATCTTGTAAGGCATTGGCCATAATTACCACTCCTCAAACTATCAAGATAGAAGGACATATCAAGAAGAAAAATGTAATAGTGTTGATTGATTCGGGCAGTACCCATAATTTTATTCATTGTAAGATAGCCAA
>APFE031191649.1:32995-43707 GCA_000404065.3 Pinus taeda
TATAAGCCTCCACCATTGCCAGGAGCAGCTAGTTTGGAACATATAGACTTTGACATAGAGGAATTCTTAGTGCATTAGTGCTGCTCTTTGTAGGCATTTGGTGTGTTGTGTGAGGATTGCTATAGAGCTTAAGGAAGGTTATGAGTTTGTTGCCTTGTATGGGAGAGAGAGACCTCTTTGACTTGGGAGATATACTTCAAAGGTGAATGCTTATGAGACATGCTGGCTGGACCCTCCAGAGAAGGACTCGGCATTAGAACCTTGGTTGTACCTTACTCTATTTCTGATTAATAAAAGATAGATGACTATTGTTATGGTTCCATTCTCATTTGTCTTATGAATGATTAATGTGAATTACATCCTTTCTGACTGATGTATAGTTGTTTTTAGTAGATTTTATGCTTGTGTTTGTCTTCTTTTTTCTTGTGCAGGTGTCCGCCCACGAGGATAGTGGAGGATTGTGATCGGCTGGCGCAAAGGAGCGAGAGGACCATCTCTTCATCAAACATAGCGCTGGAATCCAAGTAGGTGTTCTTTACCCACTTGTTAATTGCAGCTAGGAACTTGCAGAGTAGCATTGATTGATTGTTGCTAGACCCCTTTTGGGCTAGTAGGGATCGCCTCTATCCGTAGAGGGGATTTACCTCTCCAACAAGAATGATCATGTAAATGGATCCAAGGCATGGGCGCAGCCATCCAACAGAAAGGATCATAACGAAACCAAGGTATGGTTGCAACCATCCAATAATGAGAAGGATCACATATAACAACTCATGGTATGGTTGCAACCATCCAATTGAAAGAGACATCTATATTGACATGACCATGTCACATCACCTCGCAACCTGGACTTGTGTAATCTTAGCCCAGGGTCTTGCGCTCCAAACGACTCGATCAAAGTACAAATCCTAACACGCGAATGAATGTGTTGAAGTTGAACATGCTAAGAAGTCACTTGATTACTGTTCAATGATGTGAACCATTAACAAGCGCAAGAGAAACTACCAATAATGACAATGGCTCTCAAGGTATTGGCAGCACAGTTCATGGAATGTGAATAAAGGAAATGAAGTCGAACACCTGTGAAATCACCCGATCTAAAGCCATTGATGTGAAGTTGTCATCGAGTGTGAAGAACTCTCCATTAGGGCATGCAAGTTCTAAGGTACTAGAAGGGAGTCTCTCAGCCAGCTTCCTGGATAATGAGTTGAAGTCAACATGCAATAATCATGTTGAAGGAGGGCCATGATGTAACCCACATCATCGACACGAGATAAAGGGATGAAAATGATTTCAGATGATACAGAGAATTAGAAGTAAGTGTAACTATAGAGGGACTAACTCTTGAACATATCAGCGACATGATTCGGGAGTTTTGCAGCTTTTAGATACATAGGATCGATGGTCATGATGACATGACAGAGATCAAATGGAAGGAAAAAATGAATGATCCAACCCAGGAAGGTCAATGATGAAAGGACGATATCCCATTTCTGGCAAGTGCCCCAATTATTTTTTATCTCAAGCTTGAACATATAGAATGTGCTCGCACTGTAAGTTCATCCTTCGGACAAATCTGACCTAGTAAGTTTAATGAGTCCTATGAAGGAGAATCTCACATTCGTCATGGCCACGAATTCAATGTCATTTAATGTTTTAACGAGTCTGACAAAGGTGTTGTTAGATTCCTATAGTGATAAGATTCATAATTTTGAATTGGCTAAGGTTGAGCCTTGTAATATTGTACATACCTTTACTTTCTGCAAATTTTTTCATTATTAAAAGTTAAAAGATGTAAAGAGGGTATGTACTAAAAGAACAATCAAAGGACAAAAAGAAACAAAGATAAAAAAAAGTGAAAAAATATGAACCCCAAAAACAGAAATAGATTGTTAAAGTGTGCAAGTCTGAATGCCACTACTATTTTACTGCTTTACTATATTAAATAAGGTTGTGTGTAGATTGTCATCCATGCCACAATCCATGGTAGTCGAACAGTTTATTCTTGGCTATATCATACTTTCAATTTTATGTTTATAGTTAGATAATAAAATCTAACCAAATAGTTTAATCTTAGCAGATCATTAGATAGAGAGAGAAAATAAAAGGAGCT
This sequence comes from Pinus taeda, assembly GCA_000404065.3. NCBI lineage: Eukaryota > Viridiplantae > Streptophyta > Pinopsida > Pinales > Pinaceae > Pinus > Pinus taeda. Next base: position 35,109 of record APFE031191649.1, read on the forward strand.
CATCAGTTTAATTTGAGCCCTTGAATGATATAAAGTTAGAAGTAGATAGTTTAATTTTCAAAATAAAAATGAATGATAAGGGTTTTCCAGTCTAAATACACCCAAATAAAATGAAGAACAAATGGTAGGGTAAGTAATGGGGAAGTAGAAGAAAGGTTGTTGAAGTATAAAGTTGATTGGATAAAAGCACATTTATCATGCTTGACTATATCTTTCAATGTGCATGAGCAGTTAAGAAGGCAAAAACAATGGTTTACAAGTTCATTTAATTAACTCCCCTTCATTCTTTTCACCCCTTTACTTACTAATTTCCCCATCCACAAGTAAGTTCTAGTACTTAAACCCTTCAAGTAAAAAAGGCTCAGAGAATTTCTCTGACTTTTGGTGAGACTGGACCCTCGGCTTAATGACTTATGGACATCAAGTGTTAGAATCCCCTTCATAAAATTCATTTCCCTTCATTACCATAATAAAATCCCTTTTCCTAAAGATAAACTTCATTTTCCTAGGAAAAGTAAAAGTCCCCATGTTAAATTCTATTTCACTCAAAAAACCCACAAAAGTGTTTTATCCTAAGTGTAAGTGTATATAAATAAATTGCACAAATGGTAAATTTATGCTTAGTGGTATGTTCACTCTGCACATTCATTTCATATTAATTTTTAGCTTTATTATATAATTCCTGATATACCTTTTCCCATATATTAAATAAATCCCCTATATAAATATCCCAACCCTTAGTTTTGATATAAACTATACAATTTACCCCATATCTTGACAAAACCCACTTAATACACCACTGCACGGTAAAGATAAACTAATCCCGTCATTAAGCCCCGCTCGATCATTTAAACCTGTGATTAAATTTTAATTAATCCCAAACCGTCGAAGATTAAAGCCCTGGGCCCCCCTGAAACCCATGATCTTATCACCCGCGCACCTCCCTCACCCAACTGCCGTCATATCAACATTTCCCTCATTCGACGGTCCACAGTCATATCGAGTGCACTAGACGGTCGACCTCTACCCGCTTGATAAGGTGGCTTTCCCTAGCCCCCCAACTGTTATGTGTCGAGCGATGGAGTAGATCAGGTGACCACTCCTAAATACCACTCCGTCCATTAAAGTGGTGCAATGGCTTGGGAAACCGCCTCCCTACCAAACTCAAAAAACCGCCCACTGTTCATGTGTAAAATTACCCGCCAAAAAGTGACTATTGCTCAATAAAAAGCCTACGAAGCCCTTTTTCGCCTTTTTCACTCATTTTCTTTGTGAACCTCTGTGAACCATTGCAAGACCTACAAATTTTGAATTTACTAAGTGAACTCCAAATTCACTCTTGAAGAAGCTGCAGAGACCCCTATCATCTTCTCAGTCCATACCAACGCCATTCAAACTTCTGCAGTTGCTATGAACCTCGAATTTGAAGCTAATTCACCCAATTCCAGGTATTTGAAGACGAATTTACCAGACAACCCTTTCAATTTGAAAATGTCTAGTTTGTGAAGTATTTTAATTAAGTGAAATTAATTGAAATTGCTTTAAATTTAAAAGTCTGTGGCCAAGCCCTTCTGAAAGCTTCCAGTTTCCGTCAAAATCTCTGAATAAATATGTGAAAGCCAAATTGAAATCCACAAAACCTAAATTATGGCTGCCCCTGTTGCCATGGATGTCATACCTATCACTACTCCCCATTTGGATTTAGACCACCTCCCCCTGGCGGACAAGGATTTTCAAATCAAAGATACAAGTGCATATGAGGTCGTGCTCAAAATTCATTGTTTGAGTAAAGACATATATCTGAACCATTCTGATGACATTGGCCTTTGGGACTCCAATTTGCCTAGATACCAATTTCCCCAAGTACATATCTTTCATCAAATTGTCCATATGTGCCATGCTTGTTACATTCCTAGCCAGAGAACTATAATGTCCCCTGACCAAAAGGCTTTGTTCACAATTACAGCTAAATCAATTAATGAGATGTTGCAAGTCCAACCAGGTCCTAACTTGACTCCACTCTCAATTGGGGATTTGTTATACCTGTACACCAAGTTGATGCCCTCTAGACTAGCCCAAATATTTCAAACTTTCAGTGTTGAAGAGAAGAACATTCCTAAAGATACCCCTCCATATGTTTCCACCATTTTCTTAGAAAGGGGCAAGCATATTGTGACTATGATATCATGTGTGTTGGGCTACACCACTGATGAATTTATTATTGAGCTCATCCGAGCCTTCATGTCCATTTTCACCCCAGGAAAGCCTCCTTCTACTTTGTACAATTATGCCTAGTTCATAGCTAAAAGGATGCGTGAACAGTTTACTAGAATGCACAATGAGAGAGTATTCAAATACTCATCTATACTATACCATATGTTTTTATATTACAAGTCAGACAGATTTCCTTTCACCCTCCAAAAGCTTGATACTAGAGGCCAACCCAGGTCTATAATATTTGGACACCATTGTTCCACAAGTATTCCTCACCATACACCTATACAGACTTCTTTGTCCATCTAGTCATGACTATGCTGATAGGAAGTCCTCCACCCAGAATAAGCCAAGATATCAAAAGAGTCCTCCAATTGTCCAAGCAAAGTAAAGTGGGAGATTGGTACCTTTACCAAAACCACACTGAAATAATAATCTACGGGTGCCAGCTTGCCCCATACAAACTCCCCAAATACCTCCCCATGAGGTTATTTGCTCTAGAGTATTATAGAAAGATAATGAATTCTGATGAATTCAATTTTTTTTCAGCCAAGAAAAGAACCCAGTTCAAAGTCCAAAATCAGTTAGGCCCTTTCATTTGAAATTCTAGAGAAGCAAGGCAGGAAGCAAATCTGATTCTGCAACAAATGAAGTTCCAAAACAGTTTCATGTGGAGATATGACCCTCAAGGATTTATGACCAAACTTAGAAAAAAGGTCAAATTGGGGCCTTACATCCATCACCCCATCCCAAAGATAGAAAGATATGTCAATCAATTGGAGTGGTTGAAAAACACTCTTATAGATAGGGATAGTACAAAGGTAGATGTTGAAAATGCCTTGTGTGATTTAGAAAGAGAGCTTGATGAAAGCTCATTCCTTCAAGTACCACAACAAGAAGCAACCATGAGTACCCCTACAGTTTTGCAGACTCCTCGGAATGATGAAAGGAATCCCAACAGGAATAGAGAGGGAGCCTCCACTTTAGGCATGGAACATCTAATGTGCAGCACGAAGCCAGCTAGAGCAAAAGACCAAGGCTCAATCCTGTTTCAGAACAGGAAGACACAGAAGGCTCAGTAGAAGTAACTAATACTGAGTTTGATATGAGCAAGGGCACAACTCCATATGGAGAAACACAGGAGCCATCTACCTCACACACTCAAATTTTAGAAAGGCAGCTCAGTGTAGAAGTCTCCTCATTGAGTAGGCCCATAGATAAAGATAAGGATATTAAAGACAGGTTTAAAGAAATCAAAATGAGAAATGAGAAGCTAAAGGCACAGTGTTATGTACAATATTTAAAACTCACATTTACAAATCAAACCAGGTTGATATCAGCTTTTGACATCAAGGAGGGAAAGATGAAAATGTCCTTCATAAAACCAACTATACAATAGGCAAGGACATCTGCAAACTACAAAAAGATTGATTTTGAGGTATTGGCAAGGGATATTCATCCCATTGACGAAATTGAGTTTCAAAAATAGGCTAGAGAAATGATTTACTCCACCCTTAATGGAAAAGCCATAGTTGCCCATAAATTGCAGAATTCATTGACCAATATCTCAACTCAATATTAGCTGGAGAAGGCCTCCTCACACGCCAAAGACACCAGAATCAAGTCTTTGGAAGACTTAGTGATTGAATTGGGACATGATCCCAAAGACATCAAAGCCACTGAACAACTGATCAAGAAAAATAATGATGACATTGCAGAACTTAAAAATCAATTGAAGATACCTCAGTTATAGCATCCCCAAACACAGGAAGTCTTGGAAAACCAAACCAGGCATGAAGAGTTGATGGACTTAGTCCTCAAACTTAATGGTCAATTAAGGGAGATAGAGAAAGAATTGGACAGTTTAATCCAATTGAATAAAGTGATCTTGGCACTACATCAATGAATGTCATCCCAACAGTGTCAATAGCTGGTCCTTCTAAATTGGCAGCCTCATTGGCTCCCATAGCTCCTATGGCCACAACACAACAGGTTTCAACAGAGTCTACATCAGAAGCAGGTACATTAGGAGAAGAAGCAACAAAATTAGTTAAAGCCATAAAAGAGATGTCCATACAGGAAACAAAAATGAATAAGCTTAAAGAATAGATGACAAGCTTGGAGAGTGATTACAAGCTTGCCAAAATCATGGACAAAGAAGAAGTGCAAAAAGCTACCAGAATGAGTGAGAGATTAAAAGCCATGGAGAAGGACCTAACACTGAAAGAACCCCTTCGGCATGCCAAGGAACTACTACGGGCCAATATCATTGACTCTATCAATGATATTTGGCCATCTATTCATGTTATTTTTGAACAAATAGATTTAATAAAGATGGCTACAGAGGCCATCCAAAGAGTAAAAGAAGAATTAGGAGAGATTCCCGAAGATGCCACCAAAATCATCCAATTCCTTAACAGTAAAAATAAGTATGAGCTTCAGGAATTGGATATAGAGGACAGAATAGAGACAATTTTGGAGGTGAGAAAAGTCCTTTCCAAGAGAAACTTAATGTTAAACTTGGAGGACAAGTGTCAAAATATGCAAGTAGTTGTTAATAAATTTATGGCTAAGTTTCAAATTTTGAGAGAGAAAGGGTTACCCAGTCCCTTAGTAATAAATGACAAGCTCATGACACAACAGGATTACAACAAAAAATCAGAGAGCTAGCAAAAGAATAGGTCAGTACATCATCAATCAAGGCATTGCCAACAAGAAAAGTACTTTATCAAACATTTGAAAACTTGTTTTACCTCCACCATGAGGTAAAACACTTTTTATCAATAAGCCTACTTTTTCCAAGTACACTGAGGCAGACGAAATATATAGAAGGATGCTAAAGATCCAATTACCCGATGCTAAAACATGGGAGAAATTGACTAATTTACTGTGAGAAATATACAGTAAAAAGGTTAGTGTACAATAAAAGTAAAACAATGAGGTGAAAAGATGAAGACATATCAGTAGAGTTAAAGTGTATTAGGTTCAAAGTGTATAAGATGAAAGCCAAAAGTAAATGAATATTCCAGTGTAAAATATCAAACAACAAAGCAACATAAAGGGCTAAAATCAAACCATAAAAGCCAACAATACCAAAACAAAAGGGACAACATGAAGCAGTTCAATAAATGTCTCTAGCTTATTGCAAGAAGATATTTTTATTTCCTAGATCAAATCTCAAGTTGGTTTGAGATATTTTGTAATAAACTTTTGCATAAATACTTCACAATTCAAAGTATGTAGGGTGGACTCTATTAGACAATTTTATAGACTTTTTGATCAAGAAGAACCAGAAGGTTATGGTATCAGTTGATGAGCCAACAAACTGGATTGATTAATAAAGATCAGACTATTCCAAGGATTCATGTGTTGAGCAAATATCAAACAAGTATTTTCATGTGTCTTTGTCAATTTCTCAAAGTTATTCACATTCTTATATGCGTTTCAATCTAAATTCTATAACTGGAAATATATTTCAAAACTTGTTTAAATCACACTCTGTTTTAATAGTTAATCATTTCAATGTTTTCTTCTGAAATTTAAATTAAAAAATTCTTAATTGCTCTTTAGTTTAAATTGATTTCATTAATAATCTAGGTTAAAGGATCCTTAATTTCCCTTTGATTTTGATTACCCTTTCCTTCCTCCATTAGTCGGGTCTGAGAACCCTTAATTTCTCTCTCACCCCGAGCAAAATTTTTTCACCCCTCTGTCTCAAACATCTGAAATCCACTCTACTATCTTTCCCTTGGAACACCCCATTTTGTGAGTTTATCTAGCCTTGCTTCCTTACCAGTTGACTCCATATCCCAATGGTCTGAAAGACATCAATTTATCCATCTGTTTAAGAGATCCCGCCACCCAATTTCAAACAAATTCAAAACCCCTTGAACAATCATAGCTAGCCTAAAACCTCTTAACTAAAACAAAGTTAAATATCAAAGAGAGAGCCCTCTATGAGCATCAGGAAGGCTAGGTCCTGACCTCCAAAAGTGGATAGTGGTTACCTTTAGTTTTTCATTCTTACTTCAAAGGAATTACTAGAGTGATAACATTTTTGGCGACCATACTGGGGACTTCAATCCTCAGTCTCATAAAAACTTTAAGGAAATATTCAATTAAATCTTGAGCCGCTTAAGGACATCACCCGAAGTAAGTTTTTAAAAAATTCCATAAAAAAAATTAAAACTTAAAATTATGGCTCCTAAAAAGATTCACTACACTAGGGCCAACCCAGATCCAAACCCTGCAACTGTAGTGGATAATCCAAAGAGGATTTTAAGATAGCCAAAAAATGAAGAAACTCAAGCCAATAGTAGTCAACTAGATAGAGCCAATTCACTCCCTGAGGAGTTTTCAACTTTAGAAGAAATCCCTTTTTATTTGTCATTTGACCTCTCATTATTTAGAACCAAATCTGGGAATGATATCCATGAAATAGTTTTAGACCCTGAATTTACTCAACTCATAGAATAAAAAAGGGTTATTCATCCAGATTTGGACAAATTTGTGTTAGATGCTTTTGAAAAATTAGAAGCGTTGACCTCTACGTTGATTTGTAATATAGATAGTGACTATCTTCATCAATCTGTAGAGCTATCTGCCCTTACTGCTGCTACATCTCAAATTTCTTCACAATCATCACTTACTGTAAATCCACCTTCCTTTACCACAATTTCATCAATTGTATCTACCACCATTCAATCACCTATTAATCAGTCATCTTCATCATCATCTAGTTCACCTCAATCAGTTTCGAGCCCTTCTTCAACTACTTCAATCTTACCCCCCAGTCAAACCAGAATCACATCAATGGCAAATATATATTCTCCTCTTGTTCTACCTGCCCAACTTCATGCTATGTCTGCAGATTATAAGAGTAAGATTTTTCTGTTTGATGCTACTGGTCATTACGCTGCCCAACAACATGTAAACAAGATGTCTTACTTTTTTGAATTGCATGAAATAGATGAGGAAGATGTCCAAATGAGACTCTTTGTCCAAACTTTAACTGGTGATGTCAAGAAGTGGTTTAAAGCCTTTCCTGCCAACCACATTGCAGACCTAGAAATTTTTCAAAGGTTATTCATTGATAGGTGGGAAAGAAAAAAGAACCCATTGCAAATACTTTCTGAATATGACAATATTAGGAGAGCCCCCAACAAGTTAGTTTAGGACTATTGCACTAGGTTTAATAATATCTATAATGAAATTCCAACCAACATTAAGCCCCCACCTAAACTAGCATTGATTAAGTTCCCTGATGGTTTTGATGTTGATATGTCATACCAGCTAAGGGAGAGAAATCCTCAAACCCTTGAACAAATGCAGAGTAACGATGTCAGTGTAGAAGCCAACCTGTTAGCTAGGAAAGCACGAACGAGGAACAAAAAGAAAGTTGTGTTTAAAGAAGAAGCTTCAACTTCAGATGGAAAAGTAGATGTTTTAGCTAAAAGTTTAGAAAGAATTATGGATAGGTTAGATATCATGGATAGGAAAATAAACAACAACAACCCCCAATAAGAAACCCAAATTTTAGGAAGAACCCTAATGCTGCAAAAAATACTACACTAGACCAACAGATTAGGCCACCCTTCCAAGAAAATTATGTTGAGGAATCACAAAACCAAGAAGTAGAGGATGATACCCAAATTAACTTACTGGAAACCACAGAGGAAGACATTGTTTTTCTTTCTCAAGAAGAACATGAGTTATATATGCTTCAGCAGTTACAGTTAGAATCTGGTGAATCTTTTGATTTTAAACAAAGGTATGAATCAAATATATATGAGGTGCATAAACAATATAGCTTGAGAAGTAAGAAGAATAGCGAGAATCCCATTAAAAGATCCATCCAAACTCAGACTAAGATAATAAAAGAAACTCCAGTTAAAAAAGTATTACAAATTCTCCCTAGGGGAACACTTGAAACTTCAGCCCCTAAGATTGTAGATATAACCTCTAATGAAGCCCAAACATAGCCAATCATTGAAAACAATCAATATAAAAGAGATCAAGGTAAAACGGTAGAAACACAATGATCTAGGTGGATATTGGTGGCCACCCACTAATTCCACTTGGATCCCCTATAGTGCTTCTTTCAGTTTTTTTAGTTTCCTTAATTATAGCACAATTTACTATTTTTAGCAGTTTTTCGGGTCCTAAACTTCCGGATCCGTTTTGAGGCCCTAAACGACGTTTTTTGGGAAATCTACTGCCAGTGATTTTTCTGACTTAAAATCTTCTATTCCATCGTAGTCCTCGGAGAGATCTTTCCAACGGACTATCATGCGCATCAAACGGAGATAATACGACCAATTCGCGACCCCGGGAAGTTGATGTACCAACTTACCCAAAAACGGGGCCCACAATTTGGCGTTTCATC
>APFE031191649.1:46127-77751 GCA_000404065.3 Pinus taeda
TGGTTGGTTATGCCTTTCGGGTTGACGAATGCTCCTGCAACCTTCATGAGGCTAATGGATGACATCTTGTGGCCATTCACCAACTCATTTGTAGTGGTATACTTGGATGACATTCTGTTCTTCAGCCAGAGTTGGGAAGAGCACCTCCATCACATCTGACAGGTTCTCCAAACATTGCGGCAACACAAGCTATGTGCCAATTTGGAGAAATGCACTTTTGGCATGACCCAGGTTCAGTATCTGGGATACATTATTGATGAAAAGGGGTTGCATGTGGATCCAGCCAAGATCCAAGTCATTCGGGATTGGCCATCTCCAACCACTCTGACAGAGCTCCGCAGCTTTCTAGGTCTTGCCAACTTCTACCGCAGGTTTGTGTTGGGGTTTTCTCATATCACTTGGCCTTTGAGTCAAGTCACCAAGGGAGGAGTGAAGGCCAAATTATTTTGTTCTGAATCTCAACAGAAGGCATTCATAGAGTTGAAAGATCGCCTCTGCACGGCACCAGTGCTCGCGTTACCAGATTTACAACAACCATTTGAGGTGGAGACATATGCCTCTGACTATGCTATTGGGGCAGTCCTTACTCAACATGGGCATCCAGTGGCATATCACAGTGAAACACTTTTAGACACAGTCCGGAAGTATCCCACTTATGATATAGAGATTTATTCCATTGTGCAGGCCTGCCGACGATGGAAGCATTACATTTTCTGGAAGGAAACGGTCATCCACACAGACCACCGACCCCTGCAGTTCATACAGACCCAAGGGAAATTGCAGAATGATCGCCATCAGAAGTGGTCCACATACCTACAACAGTTACATTTGAATATCAAGTATAAGAAGGGTAGCACTAATAATGTTGCAGATTGCCTCAGTCGACCACCGATCATGCCGTTAACCACCGTGCTCAACCCTTGTGGGAACGAGACTTCTGATTGGCCACTGCTATACAAAAGCGACCCAGAATTCAGCCACACATACCAGAACCTCTTGGAGGGTCAGCATGTTCCACATTTTCACCTCCAGGATGGCCTGTTATGCCACCTGGGTCACCTTTGTGTTCCTTCAAGAGAGCGTACCAAGATGATTTGGGAAGAACACTACAGTCAGGCTGTTGGGCATTTTGCGGTCGAAAAAACAGTGGCAGTACTGCAGAAGTATTTATATTGGTCGAGTCTTCGAGAGGATGTCAGGAAGTACATCAGGTCATGCACTGCCTGCGCCATTGACAAACCGACCATCAAGAAGAAAGCCCTCTATACCCCGCTGCCTACCCCTAATCGGCCTTGGGAATCCATCTCATGGATTACATGTCAGGCCTTCCTTCCACTAAGCATGGAAATGACTGTGTTTTTGTGTTCGTCGACAGGTTCTCAAAGATGGCCATTATGGCAGCCTGCAACAAGAATATCACAGCAGAAGCCACTGCTAAACTCTTCTTTGAATGAGTGTGGGTACACTTTGGGATCCCACAGTTTATCATCTCAGATCGGGACAGCAGGTTCCTCGGTACATGTTGGTCCAGTCTCTAGTCGATGCTAGACACCAAACTCACTAGGTCCACAGCCTTCCATCCTCAAACTGATGGCCAGACAGAGGTTGTCAACAGGATGATCGTACACATTTTGCGCATGTATAACTCAAGCATCCACGCACATGGGACGAGAGCCTCCCTTATGTTCAACACAGCTACAACCGGGCTCTCCACAGCTCGACTGGCTACAACCCTTTTCAGGTGGGATTGGGATTCCAGCCACTATGTCCCATCAATGTGGCCATGCCATTTGCAGCTACTCATGTAGATTCTGCTCATGTCCAGTCTAAAACAAATAAGGAAAACAGCTTCATTGAGCACATCCAACATATTCGCCAGCATGTCCATGACATTCTGGAGAAATCAAATGCTAAGTACAAGAAACGACATGATCAACATCGGGTGCCACACAAGTTTTAGGTGGGTGACAAAGTCTGGTTGCATTTGCAAAAGGAACGCCTTACCGGAGCCTATCGGAAACTCAGACCACTCCGATATGGCCTTTACACCATTACCAAGGCTGTGGGAGACAATGCATTTGAGCTCAGCATTCCCCCATTCCTTGGCCTGCACCCGGTGTTCAATGTCGACCGCCTTCGGCCATACTTCCCGCCATTACTAGACACGTCCGACATTGCAGAACAACTCACACCCACAGAGTTAAATCCAGCTTGCATGGAACAAGCTGCAACTGATCGGATCATGGACACACAGATCAAGCACACTCGCCAGCAGAATATCCAGCTATATCGAGTTGTCAAAGCAGGACAACTCCTTCACCAAGGCAAGTGGCTCACCAGGGACCAAGTGTAGCAGAAGTTCCCTCATCTCATGGAGGAACTCAACGCAATGGGGACCATTGCTTCCTAAGGGGGGAGGAATGATCCAAGTGGATATTGGTGGCCACCCGCTAATTCGACTTGGATCCCCTCTAGTGCTTCGTGCAGTTTTTTTCAGTTTCCTTAATTATAGCACAATTTACTATTTTTAGCAGTTTTTCGGGTCCTAAACTTCCGGAGCCATTTTGAGGCCCTAAACGACGTTTTTTTGGGAAATCTACCACCAGCGATTTTTCGTGACTAAAAATCGTCTTTTCCGTCGTAGTCCTCGGAGAGATCTTTCCAACGGGCTATCATGCGCGTCAAACGGAGATAAGACGACCAATTCGCGACCCCGGGAAGTTGATGTACCAACTTACCCAAAAACGGGGCCCACAATTTGGCGTTTCATCTCCTAGGGTTAGGTTTTGGAATGTTAAGGGTTTTTCATTGTTTCTCAACAATAAATAGGCCTTCGAGCCTCATTGTAACAAAGTTCAGAGGCATGTAGCCGTCACATCTCTTCTCAAAGATAAGCTACCATCGCCCTAGCTAGTTTATTTCCATTTTTGATTGTAAGCATATTTCAGTATTTTCCATTAATGAAATGAAGTATTATTTCCGCTGCATCTTTGTGTATATGGTTATCTATGTAATTTGTTGCGTTCCTATTTAAGTCTGGATCACACAAACTGATATGCCTACCACAGAGAAACAGGATAAAGACACTCAAACTACACACACTAAGGAATATCTGAATCAAATAAACAAACCTCCACTCCCTTTCAATATTAAAAATGAACTAGCTAAATTAAAGATATCAGTTCCTTTAACCAAACTGGTAAAGAATGAGACTTACAGGTCACATATTACTAAGACTTTGAACATAGGAGAGGGAGAGGATTCTGTTAATTTAAATGATGACCAACCTGAATTGTTATTTGGCCCTAAGGCCAATGGAATTCATCAGCAAGGAGGAGTTCCTCTGTTTTACATCAGCCTAAATATTCATGAGAAAATTTTGCATAACACTATGTTGGACTCAGGAGCATCCCACAATCTCATGCCAAAAGCAATAATGGAAAGATTGAACCTAGACATAACCAGGCCTTACAAAGATTTATTTTCCTTTGACTCCAGCGAGGTTAAATGCCTTGGTCTGATCAAAGACTTATGTGTGACCCTTGTCCAGTGTCCTGCAAAGAGCATTCTAATGGACATTGTAGTTGCAGATATCCCACCAAAATATGGAATGCTACTGTCTCACTCATGGGGAGCAAAACTGTAGGTATCTTTGCAATTGGATATGTCTTATGCAACCATATCTGTTTTTGGCCAACCAAGAAAATTATATAGGGAGACATTGATGAAGTACATGGTTGGTAGTGAGGAGAAGCCCCAAAACTTTCCCATATGCTCCATGCACTCAAATATGGACTCCTTCATCTTATACAATGTAGAAACTGACAAAAAGGAAATTGCAACCAAAGACCTTGAGTACAGAACAACTGATAGTGAGAACATATTCCATGAGTCACTTTGGCATTTATACTTTGATGGGTGTGTAAATAGGTTAGGGGCTGGTGCAGGAGTCTGGATCCATTATATGGAAAATAACCATGCTGAGGGCCATGCTTTCATATTTAACTTTAAATGTACCAATAACATGGCCGAATATGAAGCCCTAATTCTAGGGTTACAATTGGTTAGGAAATTGGGAGCCAAAAGAGTTTCTGTAATGGGAGACATAGAGCTGATTATGAAACAGAGCAGTGATGAATATTCTGTCAACAACCATAGGCTTGGTAGATATATGGATACTATTTTAGACTTGGTCAAGGATCTCCTGGAATCAAACTTTGCTGCCATTCCCAGGAAACAAAACACGCAGGCCCACAGTCTGGCTACATTTGCTAGTACATGTAAATTGCCATTTCAACCAGACCACCAGTACATTACAGAGCTCAGAAACAGGCATGTTATACCAGATAACCTTAAGTATTGGAAAATATTCTCCTAGGACTCCTAGATCTATGATTTCATGAACAATGAAGGTGAATTTCAGAACTGTAAGATAGATACCGATTGTACAATAGACACTAATGTAGAAAACAATTTAGATGTAAATATTTTTGATGTGCATGAACCAACTAAATTTACTAAGGTAGAAATAGATATTTTAGAGAATGTAGAGATAGATGAAATAATGGATGATGATCTTGAGATTCTTAATTTGAAAGATAATTTTTTTCCTAAAGGATTAGTGCCTTTAGAGGATTTGTTTGACTCTAATGATGTAGCTAGAAAGCCCAAGTTGGAACCTCTAAGATCTGATATAGAAGAAGTTAATATAGGAACTGAAGATAATCCAAAGTTTATTAAGATATCTAAAGCCTTACCCCCAGAGGAAAAGGTCAAATATATAAATCTGTTTAAAGAGTTCCACGAAGTATTTGCTTGGAGTTATGAAGACTTAAAATCTTATGACACCAGCATAATCCAACACAAAATACCTCTAAAAGAAGATCATAAACCTTTCAAACAGAAACTTAGGAGGATAAACCCAGTTCTTATGCCATCCATAGAAAAAGGGGTTAAAAGAATGTTTGATGCTCAGATAATAGCACCCATTAGATAATCAGACTGAATTTCAAACTTAGTTACAACTAGGAAAAACACAGGTGAAATTAGACTTTGTGTAGATTTTAGAAACTTGAACAAGGTTCCTTTAAAAGGCAACTACCCCTTACCGAAAATGGATCAAATATTGCAAAGGGTAGTGGGATCATCTAGGATTTCATTATTAGATGGATTCTCTGGCTATAACCAGATATTAGCCCAACCTGAGGACCAACCCAAAACTACTTTTACTACTCCGTGGGGTACCTTCATGTATTTGAAGATGCCCTTTGGATTAATGAATGCAGGTGCCACATTTAAGAGAGCTATGGATATAGCCTTTGCCAAATAAATCCATTATTTCTTAGTTTTATACCAGGATGACATTACCGTTTTCTCTAAATCAGGCAATGAACATTTAGACCATCTCAGAAAAGTATTTATTAAATGCAGGAAATGTGGGATTTTCTTAAAAAGACACTTTTCGGTCTAGAAGAGGTAAAGCTGTTAGGAGACATCATATCAAAATATGGGATTAGGATAGACCCTGCTAGAATAGAAGCCATTTTGACCATTTCCCATCCCCTAAACATAAAAGAGCTACAATCATTTCTAGGTAAGATTAATTTTCTTAGGAGATTCATCTTAAATCTAGCAGAGTTAATTAGGGAATTAAATAGCATGTTTAAAAAGGACTCATCAATCAAGTGGATATTGGAGGCCAAACAATCCTTCGAAGCTATTAAAGAAGCATTAACCAAGACTCTAGTCTTGATTAGTCCTGAATTTAGCAAAGATTTTATTATTTTTTCATTTGCTTCAAAACACACCATTGCAGTAGTCTTGTTGCAAAAGAACAATCAAGGATATGAACAAACAATAGCATTCTTTAGTAAATCCTTGAGAGATGACACCCTAAAATACAATATCATGGAAAAACAGGCATTAACTTTGGTTAAAGGTATTAAAGATTTTAGAGTATACATTCTGTACTCTCACATCATTGCTTATGTTCTAAACTCTCTAGTTAAGGACATTTTGACTCCAAATGGGCCTAAAGGAAAATGAGGCAAGTGGATTGCCACAATATTGGAATATGATAGAGACAAAACCTACCAAGCTCATCAAAGGCCAAGGTTTAGCCAAACTCATGGCTGAATCGAACTGTTAGGCCCTTGATATCAACTTCATTAGTGCTTTGGATGATCAGGAGGAGATGGCGAATCCACAGATCAGTGAATCCTTTACTGAATCATCATGTTATGTAGATATTACATTTGTATTACTAAATTTACAAGCTCCTCCTGGACTGACAATAACACAAGCTAGATTCTTAAAAATGAAGTCATTAAGATATTGTGTTATAGATAATGAATTGTTTTGGATGGACAATAGTGGTATTCTCTTAACATTTTTATTAAAAGATGAGGCTGACAAACGTTTGCAAGAGTTTCATGCAGGGGACTGTGGAGGACACTTGTACTGGAAGAGTACTGCTGATAAGATTCTGAGGGATGGTTTCTACCGGCCTACTTTATTTTCAGTTGTCAAAAAACATGTAACCTCCTGTCAAAAATGCCAGATTTTTGAAGGGAAGAGGAAACTGTTACCCTTGCCTCTTAAAACAATTTCCACTGAGATTCCATTTCAACAATGGGGGTTAGAATTCATTGGAGAAATACACACCCCATCCCCAACTCAGCATAAGTGGATTCTGACAGCCACAAACTATTTTACCAAATGGATAGAGACCATACCTTCTAGGCAAGCTATAGACATTGTCATAATTTCCTTCCTGGAGAGTAATATCCTTTCAAGATTTGGATGTCCCCAGAAGCTCATTATTGATAATGCAGCAACCTTTAATTCCAAAAGAATGGTAGAATTCTATAGTAAATACCATATCTCGCTTGGCCATTCCACAACCTATTACCCTCAAGGTAATGGACTAGCAGAGTCGTTAACAAAAGCCTGGTCAATATTATCAAAAATTTAATGGAGGATAATAAAAAGACATGGAACGAGAAGTTAACCAATGCCTTATGGGCAGATAGACTGACTACTAAAAAGTCAATTAGAACATCACCTTATCAAATGGTTTATGGGATGGATGTAGTTTTGCCATCATCCTTGGGAGTGCCAGTCATGAAAATCCTTCAGGAACTTCAGGTGGAACCAAATGATATTCAAAGAAGAATAAACCAAACTATACACCTACAGCAGACCAGAGAAGAGGTTTATGTAAAATCACAGATAATCCAAGAAAAAATCAAGAAAATCTTTGATAAAAAGAATAAAGCAGATGATTTTCACGTAGGAGGCCAAGTCCTCAAGTGGGATTCAAGTAGGGAAGATAAAGGCAAGCATGGGAATTTTGATTTTCTATGTCAGAGGCCTTATGTCATTTTTGGCTATAGAGGCAACAACGCCTTTTTCTTGAGAAACATAGATGGTTCAGATCTACCAGGAGGACCTGTTAATGGTAGGATGCTAAAGCACTACTTTTCCACTGACTTACAGTAGTTCATTTTATTTTCCATCATTGTACATAACATTGCAGGAGTGTAGATTGGATTGGACGATAATCCTTTGAAGTTGAAGCCCAGAGAGAAGGCCCTAAGCTTTAAAAGATATATTGTCATAAGTATCAATAATGCATATTCAAAGAAGGAAACTTTGCAAGGTAATATCAGTAACAATTCAAAGGCTGCTGATCTTTAGAGTTCTTGACATTTCACTAGGAAATGCCACCCCCAAGCGGAGCCACTGTTAGAGTTCTATAGTTATAGGACTCATAATTTTGAATTGGCTAAGGTTAAGCCTTGTAATATTGTACATACTTTTTCTTTCTGCAAATGTTTTCATTATTAAAAATAAAAAAATGTAAAGAGGGTATGTCCTAAAAGAACAATCAAAGGACAAAAAGAAACAAAGATAAAAAAGAAAAGAAAAGAAAAACAAGTGAAAAAATATGAACCCCAAAAACAAAAATAGATCGTGAAAGTGTGCAAGTCTAAATGCCACTACTATTTTACTGCTTTACTATATTAAATCATGGTTGTGTGCAACTTTTCATCCATGCCACAATCCATGGTAGTCAAACAATTTAATCTTGGCTATTTCATGCTTTCAATTTTATGTTTATAGTTAGAGAATAAAATCTGACCAAACAGTTAATCTTGGCAGATCATTAGATAGGTAGAGAAAATAAAAGGAGATCATCAGTTTAATCTGAGCCCTTGGATGATATAAGGTTAGAAGTAGATAGTTTAATTTTCAAAAGAAAAATGAATGATAAGGGTTTTCTAGTCTAAATGCACCCAAATAAAATGAAGAAAAAATGTTAGGGTAAGTAATGGGTAAGTAGAAGAAAGGTTGTTGAAGTATAAAGTTGATTAGATAAAAGCACATTTATCATGTTTGGCTATATGTTTCAATGTGGATGAGCAGTTAAGAAAGCAAAAACAATGGGTTACAGGTTCATTTAATTATCTCCCCTTCATTCTTTTCACCCCTTTACGTACTAATTGCCCCATCCACAAGTAAGTTCTAGTACTTAAACCCTTGAAGTAAAAAAGGCTCAGAGCATTTCTCTTACTTTTGGTGGGACCGGACCCTCGGCTTAATGACTTATGGACATCAAATGTTAGAATCCCCTTCATAAAATTTATTTCCCTTCATTACCATAATAAAATCAATTTTCCTAAGGATAAACTTTATTTTCCTAGGAAAAGTAAAAAGCCCCATGTTAAATTCTATTTCACTCAAAAAACCCAAATAAGTGTTTTATCCTAAGTGTAAGTGTATATAAATAAATTGCACAAATGGTACATTTATGCTTAGTGGTATTTTCACTCTGCACATTCATTTCATATTACTTTTTAACTTTATTATATAATTCCCGAAATACCTTTTCCCTTATATTAAATAAATCTCCTATATAAATATCCCAACCCTTAGTTTTGATATAAACAATACATTTTACTCCATATCCTGAAAAAACCCACTTAATACACCACTGCGTGGTAAAGCTAAACTAATCACGTCATTAAGCCCTGCCTGATCATTTAAACTCGTGATTAAATTTTAATTAATCCCAAACCATCGAAGGTTAAAGCTCTGGGCCCCCTCAAAACCCATGCTTTTATCACCCACGCACCTCCCTCGCCCAACTGCGATCAGATAAGCACATCCCTCATCCGACTGTCCACAGCCATATCAGCCACACCCGACGGCCGTCCTTTACCCGTCCGATAAGGTGGTTTTCCCTGGCCCCCAAACTACTACGTGTCGAGCAATGGAGTAGATCGGGTGACCCCTCCTAAATACCACTCCCTCCAAAAAAGTGGTGCGATGGCTTGGGAAATTGCGTCCCGGCCAAACCTGAAAAACCACCTATTGTTCATGTGTAAAATTACCCGCCAAAAAGTGACCATTGTTCAATACAAACCTTGCAAAGCCCTTTTCACCTTTTTCGCTCATTTTCTTTGTGAACCTCTGTGAACCATTACAATACCTACAAACACTGAATTTACCAATTGAACTCCAAATTCACTCCTTAAGAAGCTGCAGAGACCCCTATCAACCTCTCAATCTGTACCATCACCATTCAAACTTCTGCAGTTGCCGTGAACCTCAAATTTGAAGCTCATTCACCCAATTCCTCATATTTGAAGAAGAATTTACTAGACAACCCTTTCAATTTGAAAATGTCCAGTCTGTGAAGTATTTTAATTAAGTGAAATTAAGTGAAATTTCTTTAAATTTAAAAGTCTATGCCCAAACCCTTCTGAAAGCTTCTAGTTTCCGTTAAAACCTCCGAATAAACCTGTGAAAGCCAAATTCAAATCCACAAAAACTGAATTATGGCTGCCCCTGTCGCCATGGATGTCAGAGCTATCACTACTCCCCATTTGGACCTAGACCACCTCCCCCTGGAGGACAGGGATTTTCAAATCGAAGATACAAGTGCATATGAGGTCATGCTCAAAATTCATTGTTTGAGTAAAGACAGATATCTGAACTATTCTGACGACATTGGCCTTTGAGACTCCAATTTGCCCAAATACCAGTTTCCCCAAGTACATATCTTTCCTGAAATTGTCCATATGTGCCATGGCTGTTACATTCCCAACTAAAGAGCTATAATGTCCCCTGACCAAAAGGTTTTGTTCACAATTACAGCTAAATCAATTAATGGGATGTTGCAAGTCCAACCAGGTCCTAACCTGACCCCACTCTCCATTGGGGATTTGTTAGATCTGTACACCAAGTTGACCCCCTCTAGTCTAGCCCAAATATCTCAAACTTTCATTGTTGAAGACAAGCACATTCCTAAAGATTCCCCTCCATATGTTTCTGCCATTTTCTTAGAAAGGGGCAAGCATATTGTGACTATGATATCATGTGTTTTGGGCTGTACCACTGATGAATTTATTGATGAGCTCATCATGGCCTTCATGTCCATTTTCACCCCAGGAAATCTTCCTGCTACTTTGTACAATTATGCCCAGTCCATAGCTGAAAGGGTGCATGAAAAATTTACTAGAATGCACAATGAGAGAGTATTCAAATACTCATCTGTACTATACCATTTGTTTTTATATTACCAGTCAGATAGATTTCCTTTCACGCTCCAAAAGCTTGATACTAGAGGTCAACCCAGGTCTGTAATATTTTGGACACCATTGTTCCACAAGTATTCCTCACCATACGCCTATACAGACTTCATTGACTCTTTTCTCCATCCAGTCATGACTATGCTGATAGGAAGTCCTCCACCCAAAATAAGCCAAGATATCAAAAGATTCCTCCAGTTTTCCAAGCAAAGTAAAGTGGGATATTGGTACCTTTACCAAAACCACACTAAAATAAGAATCTATGGGTGCTCTCTTGCCCCATACAAACTCCCAAATACCTCATAATGAGGTTATTTTCTCTAGAGAATTATAGAAAGATAATGAATTTTGATGAAGTCAATTTTGTTTCAGCCAAGAAAAGAACCCAGTTCAAAGTTCAAAAGTAGTTGAGACATTTCATTTGCAATTCTAGCGAGGCACGACAGGAAGCAAATATGATTCTGTAACAAATGAAGTTCCAAAATAGTTTCATGTGGAGATATGACCCTCAAGGGTTTATGACCAAACTTAGACAAAAGGTCAAATTGGGGCCTTATATCCATCACCCCATCCCAGAGATAGAAAGATATGCCAATAAATCTGAGTGGTTGGAAAACACTCTTATAGACAAGGATAGTACAAAGGTAGATGTTGAAAATACCTTGTGTGATTTAGAAAGACAGTTTGATGAAAGCTCATTCCTGCAAGTACCACAACAAGAAGCAACCATGAGTACCCCTATAGTTTTGCAGACTCCTCAGAATGAGGAAAGGAATCCCAAGAGGAACAAAGTGGGAGCCTCCACTTCAAGCATGGACACATCTAATGTGCAGTATGAAGCCAGCCAAAGCAAAAGACAAAGGGTCAATCCTGTTTCAGAATAGGAAGACATAGAAGGCTCATCATAAGTAAATAATATTGAGTTTGATATGAGCAAGGGCACAACTCCATCTAGAGAAACACAGTATCCATCTACCTCACACACTCAAATGTTAGAAAGTTTGCTCAGTGTAGAAGTCTCCTCATTCAGTGGGCCTATTGATAAAGATAAGGATATTAAAGACAGGTTTAAAGAAATCAAAATGAGAAATGAGAAGCTGAAGGAATAATCTTATGCATAGTATTTAAAACTCACACCTACAAATCAAACCAGGTTAATGTTAGCTTTTGACATCAAGGAGGGAAAGATGCAAATTTCCTTCATAAAACCAACTGTACAACAGCCAAGGACATCAACAAACTACAAAAATATTGATTTTGAGGTATTGACAAGGGATATTCATCCCATTGACCAAATAGAGTTTTACAAACAGGCTGGAGAAATGATTCCAACCTTACTGGAAAAGCCATAGTTGCCCATCAATTGCAGAATTCATTGACCAATATCTCATCTTAGTATTAGTTGGAGAAGGCCTCCTCACAGGCCATAGATACCAGAATCAAGTCTTTGGAAGACTTAGTGATTGAATTGGGACATGATCCCAAAGACATCAAAGCCACTGAACAACTGATCAAGAAAAATAATGATGACATTGCAGCACTTCAAAAGTAATTGAAGATACCTCAACTGCAGCATCCCTAGACACAGGAAGTCTTGGAAAACCAAACTAGGCATGAAGAGTTGATGGAATTATTCCTCAAAATTAATGATTAGTTAAGGGAGACAGAGAAATAATTGGACATTTTAATCCAATTGAAGCAAAGTGATCTTGGCACTACATTAGTGAATGTCATCCCAACAGTGTCAACAACTATTCCTTCTACATTGGCAGCCTCACTGGCTCCCACATATTCTATGGCCACATCACAATAGGTTTCAATAGAGTCTACATCAGAAGCAAGTACATCAGGAGAACAAGCAACAAAATTAGTTAAAGCTATCGAAGAGATGTCCATACAGGCAACAAAAATTAATATTTTTAAAGAAAAGGTGACAAGCATGGAGACTGATTACAATCTTGCCAAAATCATGCGCAAAGAAGAAGTGCAAAAAGCTGCCAGAATGAGTGAGAGATTAAAAGCCATGGAGAAGGACCTAACACTGAAAGAACCCCTTGGGCAAGCCAAGGAACTACTATGGTCCAATATCATTAACTCTGTCAATGATATTTGGCCATCTATTCATGTTATTTTTGAACAAATAGATTTAGTAAATATGGCTACAGAGGCCATCCAAAGCGTAAAAGAAGAATTAGGAGAGATGCCTGAAGATGCCATCATAATCATGCAATTCCTTAATAGTAAAAATAAGTGTGAGCTTCAGTAATTGGATATAAAGGAAAAAACAGAGACAATTTTGGAGGTTAGTAAAGTCCTTTCCAAGAGAAGCTTAATGTTAAACTTGGAGGACAAGTGTCAAAATATGCAAGTAGTTGTTGATAGATTTATGGCTAAGTTTCAAATTTTGAGAAAGAAAGGGTTACCCAGTCCTTTATTAATAAATGACAAGCTCATGACACAGTAGGATTACAACAACAAAATCAGAGAGCTAGCAAAAGAATAGGTCAGTACATCATCAATCAAGGCATTGCCAACATGAAAAGTACTTTATCAAACATTTGAAAACTTGTTTTACCTGCACCATGAGGTTAAACACTTATTTATCAATAAGCCTACTTTTCCTAAGTACACTGAGGCAGATGAAATATATAGAAGGATGCTAAAGATCAACTTACCTGATGTGGAAACATGGGACAAATTGACTGATTTACTATGAGAAATAAGTAGTAAAAAGGTTAGTGTACAGTAAAAGTAAAACAACTAGGCGAAAAGATGAAGAAAGATCAGCAGAGTTAAAGTGCATTAGGGTCAAAGTGTATCAGATGAAAGCCAAAAGTAAATGAATATTCCAGCGTAAAAGATCAAGCAACAAAGCAGCATAAAGGGCTAAAATCAAACTATAAAAGCCAGCAGTACCAAAATAAAAGGGATAGCATGAAGCAGTTCAATAACTGTCTCTATCTTCTTGCAAGAAGATATTTTTATTTCCTATTTTAAATCTCAAGTTAGTTTGAGATATTTTGTAATAAAATTTTGTATAAATACTTCACAATTTGAAGTACGTAGGGTGGACTCTATTAGACATTTCTATAGACTTTTCGATCAAGAAGAACCAAAAGGTTATTGTATCAGTTGATGAGCCATCAAGCTGGATTGATTAATAAAGATCAAACTTTTCCAAGGATTCATGTGTTGAGAAAATATCATACAAGTATTTTCATGTGTCTTTGTCAATTTCTCAAAGTTATTCATATTCTTATATGTGTTTCAATCTAAATGTTATAACTGGAAATATATTTCAGAACTTGTTTAAATCAAACTTTGTTTTAACAGTTAAGCACTTCAATGTTTTCTTCTGAAATTGAAATTAAAGAATTCTTAATTGCTCTTTTGTTTAAATTGTTTTCATAAATAATCCAGGTTAAAGGATCTGTTACACAGTAATTTGTAACTGTCCCTGTTACCCCTTCTTCCACACCTTGGAGGACTCGTTCCGGGACCTGTGAGAAGTGACATGACCTGGAAACACTTGCATTGTATTCCCCTAGACATGAACTTCATATGCCCTGAAGACACCTTTTGCAAAATACCCATAAAAATAGCCCTTTTTCCATTGGCGCGATTTCACTGTGTATCACTCGCGCCAACGGGGGAAATCCTCCAAAGAGGGCGTGCCAGCTGGCGCTCTATCTCAAAGTCGCACTTGCGCCAACCTAGTTGGGTAAAGTTTTTAACAAACAAACTTACAAAGGTTCTTCCTAACCCACTCATGAACTGATTCCATCTTGAGTTGGCTCAGTTTGGCTTCGAATCTCGATAGAAGGGAAGTTGTTTACCACCTTCTCATGGAAGCTTCTTAGTGATAAATCCAACCCCATGAATATTGTGGAAATCCTGACTCCTTCTCCTCTATCTATAAAAGCTTGTCCTTTTTCCTTTGACAAGTTAGTCTCCAAGTTCCAGAGTTCCAAAGATTGAGAATTGTCAAGTTCATGCTGCAAGAAGCCTTCTTCATTCCCATAAGTCTAAATCTAAAGTGAGGAGATTCTTGTCCAAGTAACCAAGGAGAGAGAGGCTTGTTCCCCATTCCCAACAAGATTTACAAGGCATGTGCTGCTGATTACCCAGCCAAAGGAGGATTTGATGTCAGAACTATGGTTGTATTCTTCTTTGTTTATCAATAATAATAGACGACTATCATTATGGTTCCACTCTTATTGTCTTTATAATGATGATTGAGTTATATCCTTTCTGACTGATATATAGTTGCATCTATTGGATTTTATGCTTGTATTTGTGTCGTTCTTTGCATGTGCAGGTGTCCATTCACGAGGATCGTGGGGATTGTGACCAGTCGGAGTGAAGGAACGGGAGCGTCGACTGTTCTACGAGTACTAGCATTGGATTCCAGGTAGGCCCTCATCATCGGTATTTTATTTGCAATTAGGAACCTGCGTGTTAGCGTTATTTGATTGTTGCTAGACCCCGTTTGGGCTATTAGGGATCGCCTCTGTCCGTAGATGGGATTTACCTCCACAACAGGATCCTTAATTGCCCTTTGATTTCGATTACCCTTTCCTTCTTCATTCATTATCCGGGTCTGAGAACCCTTAATTTCTCTCTCACCCCCAGTGAAATCCTTTCACCCCTCTGTCTCAAACATCTGAAATCCACTCTGCTATCTTGCCCTTGGAACACCCCCTTTAGTGAGTTTATCTAGCCTTGCTTCCTTATCAGTGGACTCCATAGCCTAATGGTCTGAAACACATCAATTTATCCATCTATTTAAGAGATTCCACCACCCAATTTCAAACAAAATCAAAACCCCTTGAACAATCATAGCTAGCCTAAAACCTCTTAACTAATACAAAGTTAAATATTAAAGAGAGAGCCCTCTCTGAGCATCAGGAAGGCTATGTATTGATCTCCAAAAGTGGATAATGGTTACCTTTGGTTTTCCCTTCTTCTTATTTCAAAGGAATTACTAGAGTGATAACAGGTGTAACTTGGTATCTTTTTCATGTTTAGAGAGTTTGAAAAATACATGGAAAAGAAAACTCCACATGGTCCCTTTTCGTACATTTGTGTCTTTTGAGCCCGAAATGGTAGAAAAAGTTGCTTGAGAGAACCACTTGACCATTTCAGTCTAGGAGTACCTTTTTCATAAATCGTGCATCCCAACCCAAAAAAGGGGTAAATGTATACTGGGTGCACAATGTTTCGTATACTTTAACGCGTTTAAAATGACAAGATCTCAGCAATATTTTCGTGTTTAAAGAGTTGGAAAAGAGCTTGAAAACAAACTCCCCATTTTATTCTCTTTTACGAGTCAAAAAGGGAAAAATACTCAGCGATCTTTTCATTTGAGATTTACGAGTCGAGAAAAGAGCTGAAACATGACTCCAGTACAACCATCGACAATCCATCACCTATCGTTGCACAAGAAAGGTAAAGGCATTATCCAGTTTTGAGGTAAAATAGGTCAAAAATACTCAAAAACCCTAATATTTCATGAAAAAATGAATAAAATGGGGCAAAAGTAATTATTTTTTACCATTTACCATTTTACCTTTGTGTGAAGAGCTTTTTAGCCACTTGTGCCCTAATTCTTCCAGAGCATATTGTAGGAGATCCGGGAGGTCATTTGCCGAGTTGTTAGTTGCAGGTAAGAGATAAGACCTTAAGCTCCATTTTCATACTAATTTTTCCTATTTTTATCCAATTTTTTGGTTTCATGTGGAGATTTTGGCAAAACATTTTCGCCCTCGGTCAGCACGATTCCCAAGCACGGAATCGAGTAGATCGAGGGTGGCTAAAACTGCCAACCGTGTCGTCGGCACCACTATTTTTAAAAAATTTGCGTCGGTGTTGTGAGTAAAAAGTTTACATGTTTCTTTCTCAATTCAACCATTTGAACCAAATTTTTCCAACCAAGGATGATCATTGACTTGATTACATGGTTTTTGTAGGAAGAAATCGTGAAAAAATGGTAGATTGGAAAGAACATGAGTATGGGGATATTGATACTCAAGAAATAGTTAATCCAAATTGCATAGAGGCTTTGAGGAATTGTGGGCTCCTCAAATTATTTCTTACACCAGGTCTATGGGCCCAACCTGAGTTGCTACGATACGTGGTTAGTCTCTAGGACATAAATCAGGAAATTTTCATCATGTGTGAGCAAGAGCTAGAGTTGGAGACTTCAGAAATTTTCATCACAGGATTGTCCCGGAGAGGGGAAGCGTTCAACCTATATGGGTCGAGGCTGATTGGGGCAAGCGTGACTATGCTACTGGCCGAACATTTCCCAGAAGCTCTCAAATCCAAAAATGGCAAGATTGAGATCATGATCGTTCGGGATCTTGTGTTGAGAGTGCTATTGTTGACCACTAATAGAGTGGTTGGGTCCCAAGCACCACATGAGACCAACAAGTTAAAGTTCCAGTATGCTATTGATTTCACGGCGCCCACTATCTTTAACTGGGTAGAAGCAATGAAAATCAACATGAAGAACCAACTATCAAAAGCTAAGGTGGGACACCTGAAGCAATTTTTCTTTGGATCTATGCTAGTGACTTTCTTCTTGGAGTGGGTTCTGCTGTTCCAATACCAGCTGAGTGAGGTAGATATTCCGATGCCTCGAGACCCACTTATGGTCCATTGGAGTGAGTTGATGCCCAGGGTCAAGGGGGGCCAACATATGTCCTACAAGCCTGCCTTTGTCTTGTGGCTATGACGACAACTGATCGTAGTGGAGGATTTGCCTTATAGCGGTACCGACTTCCATGGAGATCAGGATATGCCACTGCGAGAAGGGGAGGATTTTGATGATGGAGGTAAAAGAAAACAGCTTTTAGTTTTTTTTTGTTTTTTTCTATTTTTTTGAAATATATGTGTTCATGACACTTCGATTTTATGAATGCAGATGTTGGACCAGAATGCCCTTACAGGATGTCCTCAATTTCCAGGCGCATCGCTCGACAATTTGATGTCGCTCCTTATAAGGAGGGAAGCAACAACAAGGAGGATAATGCATGAAATCTCGAGGGTTTGACCCATGGGATCCCAAAGTATGTTCAGATGGGTGATGTCCCATCCCAGTTCCAGAGGCATATGGTGGGGGTGTCAGATCGGATTCACCGACTACTGACTAGCATAGTCCGAGAAGTTACATGCTATCATGAGCATCATGTTGTTTAGTGCATAGGTCCAACATTCCATATTTTTTAGGCCTGTTAGCCACTGATGTATTTCGAACACACATATTATTTTTTGAGGTTTTGATGTATGACAAACATTACCGGCACACACACACACACACACATATATGTTGTACTTCTTTGCTTATTATGATACAAATGTTTATGTTTTTGAGTTGTTACATGTTTCACAAATGTCTATCCAACACATAATTAGCTAATGCATTTGTTAATGTATTCATGTGTCAAGGAATATAATGATATGTAATGTAATCAAAATTTATCTCTAGTAGACGAATACGTAGATACATTCTCCATATCCCAGGGTTTTTGATGGAGTATTGCCCGTTGAGTTGAAGAGAAACAAGCTGTGAATTAAGGTTTACAACCAATTCCCGGATGCCAAGAGGAATAGATTCTGACAATAATTTGATAACTGCACTATACTCATTGATGTTATTAGTTGTTCAACCTAGACATATACCTTGAATATCAATCAACTCACCATGGGGGTCATATATGGCCCATGCCGTGGATGATAGATTCTGGGTACTACGACAAGCACCATCAATGAAACCGACGTGAGGGGACACCGAAATATGAAAAGCAGGAAAAAACATAGTAAGCAGAGAAGGTGCTTGCAAAACAACACACCAAACCACACTGTACAAAAATGAATGACACACTGTTGTACAAAAGTAACCATGCAAGATGGCCTAAGCATAGTACTTTTTGAGAGAGTCCATGCTCGGACTCGGGTAATCAATCGACACAGATGAACACTGGAGTGTTACCACTAACATGACGAGTAAGCATCGAATCGACCAAATAATAGAGTAGAACTCATATAAGGTTGTGCCCGCATGCCCCCTAAAATAGGGAGCGTTACGAGTTAGGTGACAACCCCATTGCAATAATGGAAAATTGGTAAAAACTCGGGGAGGGAGAAAAAATATGAATCCATGAAGAGATAAAGGAGCCCTCAGTTGAAATATCTTGACAATATCTGAGGAAATGGACATGTCAATAGGTAGTGAAGAAGAGAAATTCTACAGACACATAGATATGACCGTCGGGCCATAACCAAGCCACAAGGAATGAGAAGACACGTCGAGAGATGAACTCGAAACAGGATGATTAGAGGATACCAAACTTGAGGCCGAAACAGTTTCAACATAATTGATTTAAGCCAAACTTAGAGACATAACCTCGCCCCATGTATCAACAAGATCTGGTGGGAGCAGAAAAATTCCCATAAAAGAAAGGTCTTTAAAAAGCCCTATCCCGACACTCTCATAAGGAGCACTAGTGTTATTTACATACAAAACATTTCCATCTGAGGAGGAAGAGGCAAAGAAGGATAGCTGGTCGACTCTGACTATCTTCCCTTGATGGGGAAAACGAATCACACAAAACATGGAGGAGGCTACAACATGCATTGCATGGGTCCAACTCCATCCAAGTAGATGATTATAATTGAGATTAGCGTCAATTATCTCTACTTCAACATCTACTGTCTTACCCTCCAAATTAATGGCAAGGTTGGGTAAGACACTGATTGACCGCGAATCGTGCCCATCGAAATCTTTGAAAGTGTTAGGGGACTTGTTTAGAGGAGGAGAACCAATTTCATTCCAAAAAGCGACTGACATGACGCAGGTAGAGGCACCTTCATTAATGATGGTCCTATGAATGGTTTTCTCATTGATGATTACCTGAATGAGAAAGGAAATCTGATAAGGAAGATGCAGAACATGGTTGTCTAGATCAAAACATATAAGATTTGAATCGGTAGGATCAATACCCCTAATAGCCGACAGTAATGATTTTTGCTAAGACGGGCAGCTTTGAAGTACCTTGAGAGCATACATAGCTGATGGCACCTGTTCCAAATCCTCAAAAATATTATAGTGCTGAGCGGCGTGAGCATTGGGATTGTACAAGGACTTTTGTGGCACACCTCGAGAAGGTGCTCTAACAACGGAATCAGGGTTAGGTCGCTCTATATGAAGAGGACCAGAACTTAACGGGGTAGAATAAGGGGTAGATTCATTTTCTTTCCCTACTGTTGGGGTAGGAGTTTGATAAAATTTTGATCTAGTAGCCACATTGATGGGTGTACTCATCATGAACACTTGTGAACCTGAGGAAGCAAACGATTAAGGCTAGTCTACCATTTGGATTTGTTGGGACAGAAACGGCTCTTTTAGGACAACTGGGGTCCCTTTGAGAAAATGATTAAGTTTGGGTTGTTTGGGACAATCCTTAGTAAAGTGATCCTCCTCAAAAATGAGGCACGAATACTTAGGCTTCTATTGAGAAGCATCACTAGTAGAAGAGTTAGGAAGACCCTGTTTTGGGGCATCAGCTTTAACCTTGCCTTTGCCTTTCTTCTTACCTTTCGAGGATTTGTCTGCTATGGTAGAATGAACATCGTGGACCTCTGAGGTCTTACCAGGGCCAGGAAGATTACGAGAAGACTCATTGTAAGCAGTGTTGGAGACCAACTTCTGTTTGGAAGAAGATTTTGCAGGGTTCTGAGTCACTGAACTAATTACTCCATCAACAGGAGGTGTAGCAAGAGACTTAGATGACGAAAAATCAGATGGTGGTCTAGGTGCATTAAGTAACACATCATATAATGTGCCAAACTATGAATAGACAAGGTCTATATACTGGGCATGTGCGATAGCTTGTTCTTTAGTCACACATCCTCCCATAGCTATGTCCTCAACAATTTTGTTGACGAAGGATTTGGTGAACCATTCGGTCAACAACTGATCGGTAATCTCGAACTTAATCAGGTGACGCTGACACCTCCATTCATGGATATGATTAGAGATGTGGGTCGCAGTGTCTTGCTTGATTGACGTTAGCAGATGGGTGTCGGTTTCATAGCGAACCGACAATTGGAAATGTGTGAGAAAGGCCATGGAAAGAGTGTTAAATTCATGATAGGTATTTCGAGGTAGCTCGATATACCACTTGGCTGCAATGCCTATAATATTTCATTGGAAAAGACGAAGATGAATGGAATCATCAACGTAAGAATTCGAGGAACACTAGAGGTGATATGTCATCACATGGGCTTGTGGATCATCTTTTGCTTTTCCTTCAAACTTCGAATAATCAATCAAACTCTTGGAAGGGACCAGAGGCCAGTATGGTGAATGAAGAATTGGATCATTCGTGATTCGAGACACATCTAGAAACTCTAGTGTAGCCAAGGACGAAAATTGAGTATTAAAAGGCATTGGAGGTCGATAAGCGGGTCCAACCGGAGGAGCCCATCCTTGCTGGTAAGGATTTTGTCCCCATAGTGGAGGGTTTTGTCCATAAGGCATTTGATTTTTCCCCCATTATACGTACCTTGCCCATAGGGTGGATTTTGACCTTGAAAACCTTGAAACTGTCCAACCATAGGTTGCTGATAAGTAACATACGGGTTAAAAGGCTATTGAGCCTATTGACCTTGGACATATGGATGTTGCACCTGCTATCCTTGGACATAAGGATTTTGCACTTGTTGCCCTTGGACATAGGGATTTTGGACCTACTTCCCTTGGACAAAAGGATTTTGAACCTATTGCCATTGGACATTAGGATTTTGGGCCTGTTACTATAGGACTTGACCCTAACCTTGTCCTTGCAACGGTTGCCCCTATTGATATGAGTATACGGGTTGTTGTTGCCCCGGTTGGCATTATTGCTACAAGAGTTGACCTTGCGGCTGCAAAGGTTGTCCCTATGGCTGAAGAGGTTGGCCTTGTGAAGACATAGGCTAGGAGGTTTGCTGGACATATTGTATGGTTTGTTGCAACTGTTGCAAGGGTTGATCCTGCGGTTGTTGTAGTTGTCCTTGTTGTGGCATCACATGCCCTTGTTATTGCATGGATGGCCCTCGCTACAACAAAGGTTGTCCTTGTTGCTACGGAGGCTATCCTTACTGTTGCAAGGGTACTTGAATAGGTCCCAGATTGATACCTTGAAAATTTCTAAACTGTATTTGGCCATAGCCACCGAGAATGGTGAATAGACCAGGCTGAACATATTATCTAGGGTGAAGGATGTAAGGAGGATTGACCATTCCTTGGGAATCATATGGAACATAAGGAGTTTGATACTGAACTTGAGCCTCATAAGGCTGCTAGTACTGGAAATTTCTTGACCGAGACGGATGGGATTTTGGACTTGTTGGCACTAGACATTGCTTGATCCAACAGGACCAGCAGGGTGTTGAATCGCACTAGAGGAAGGTTGGTTCATCCCAACCATGTGAGCTTGTGAGACACTCACGTTGGTTGTGCCTGACACCATAAAAACATTCGAGTTCTACCCCCCAAGTAGCATAGCCTGTCCACTTACTAGAGGGATTGACTAACTGAGAGAGAATGAATCGAGATTGTCGGTTGAACCGGACAGGTTACTTGGACCGACGAGACAAGAGGGTTTGGAATGGTGGGTCGCATCGGGACTAAAGTTAACTATAGAAATTACAGTCTGTTGGGAGGTTGAGTTCTGAATGAACGGACCTGTGGTAGACATAGTGCCAAATGCCTAAACATGGTTATGATAAAGTGATGAGGCACTAGGTGTACCTGAGACCAAATGTGCTAAGTCACATAATTGGGTGGAAAATATCGATAAGCACTGATGGGAATGCTTCCCATGTAGGGGAAACCTTCAGGTGGAAAAGGATATTCTTCCTCTTTGACAGTGTGTGGAGTGGAGACCTCCGAGTGACCCAGAGAGGAGACTATAATTTTGCCTTCAAACTCCATAGGTGGAAAGAAGCGATGACAACGACTGAAGATGTTCGAGGGTATAATTCCAAAGGAATACCTGACTTATCGTACGAACTGTACGGATGTTGCGGTGATATCACAACAGGATCGAATAAAGGGTTCGGAGGATAAACAACCAGTCCAAGCTAACCTTCAGTAGTCGGTGAACTCTTAGGAGTGGACAGGATTGTCCAAAGATTCTAGGCCAATATCAGAAAGTGACCCAATATCTGTGGGAGGTGGAGGAAAAGATGACAAAGGTTGAATGCTCAGAACAACCTCGAGTTCAACACCTTGGTCCTCAAGTGACTGCGGTAATTCAGGAAATGGCTCCTCATAAAATCTTTGAGACGAAGGAGAGGAAGAGGAACTAGGTGAACCAAATGGGTCAGCCATGATGACTTTGTCTCAAATAATAGGAAAAGAGAGATAAATTTCAAGGCTTTAAAATGTACTTTAAGGAATACTCACAATTTTGTCTAGAAAAGACTAACATGGATGTTATGAGATCATGGGAAACAATATTTTAAGACGCATAAAAAAACTGGTGCTCTTTCATGTTTTAAGAGTCGATAAAGAAACAAAGGTGACTCTATCACTTTCGATTTGAAACGAGCTCAAAAGGACAAGCGCTCAGATGATCTTTTAAGTTTAATGAGTCAAAAAGATCAAATTACTACTCAAGATGATCTAGGTAAAAAGGGTTACCAAGTAACCATGAACTGCAGAATACCTCCTAGCGAACCGAGAAGTACGGGCAGGCAATCTCCTCGAATGTTGTGTTTGGTGTATCACGTTTACAAGGCGGCAGAATCAGATTCCTATGCATAAAGGATTGCAACCTAATGGGGTCTCCCTTTATATACACGACAATACAGGGATCACAAGTCCGTACTAGTGTTGTCTAGTTTTGAAGCCAATGACAGCTGCTAGGTTTAATGACGCTAGAACACATCTCTATGCTAGACCTTCTAGATGTGATCGTTAGGTTTCAAATGTGCCTTAGTTTAATTGAGTTCATTTTAAAGTTTATCTTGAATTATGTCTTAGTTTTTCAGGCCTTTGCAATGTGACTCGAAAAATCCCATATGCAGCTAAATGAGACAACACTCTTTCAATTCAATGAATTGTTTACACTAGAGAGAGTAGAAAACACAATCAAATGCAAACAATCAAGCAACTGAAAGAAAACTGATTTCTTCACTACTTCAATTTTTGAAAATAAACTAATGAAAAAATATTTCCAATTCCTATTTTCCTAATAAGTGCACTTCAAGTAGTCCTTTCACAAGTAAAGAGAATTATTTTTTCTTTTCAAATGAAAAAGCAACTCTAGTCTTCAATGATGCTAACTAATGTAACATATTGATGCAACAAACTAGAATTATGTACTTTTCATGAAATGAAAAAAATGAAACTTTCATAAAACAATTAAATGAAAAAGTTTTTGAGACAATCAATCCTCAAGCAAATGAAAAGACAGAAAAGAGATTTTCTTCCAAACCAATGATGCAATGACTCTACCAAAAAGAAGACAAGCAATGTGATCTATGATGGAAAAGAGACACTTAAGCAAATGAAACCTTTCAAACTTGTGTGATGGAGATCAAAGCAACAACAAGACTATAAATGAAATGCAAGGAGTAAATTCACCAATCAATCGACTCACTGAGTTCACAATATTCTGAATGGATGACAACCTAGACGCCTTAGGGCCACAAACCATCCAAGGACTCTAGAAATCAAGTAAAAAGAAGGCAAATCAACAAGCACATAAACCAAACCAAATGAAGCTTTCTAGTAAGGGAGAACACAACCTAAACAAGCTTAGAGGCAGAAATCAAGAGAGCAAGACACACTAGTCGAGATCTAGGGAAAACCATAATCTTTACCTACCAGCATCGACGTGACTACCTAACTGACAAAAAGCACCAGAAGGGGGTCAGTGCGACTGTTTCTGAGAAATTCACACTGATTGGCATGACTGTCAAGAAAATAAACACACTGACTGAGGATGCAAGGAAAAAATAAAAAATTTTCTAAGGCTGAGACCAGACATACTGCTGTAACTTTCAAACCCAGAGCAGTAAACTAGGCAAAGTAAACAGGACTAAAGGGAAATGGTGATACTAGAAAAGTTCACACAAAAACATGAAATTACAAAAAATCAAACAGAAGGATTGGTTCCCCAGTGGAGTCACCAATTTGTGGTGCAGGTAAATTCTAAGTGCGAGCACAAACAATTCCTCTAGCCCAGGAGAGCGGGTCTAGCCACAAAAAAACAATCTATGGAATATCTTCTTAAGCTAGAATCAAACAAGAGGGCCTACCTCTTAGTACGCTATTCCACTTGGTGACAATCTTGCTTCCTTGCTCCAGCTATCTTTCGTTTCCTTCCTTCGAACACCTGAAACAAGCAAACAACAACAAACAACAAACATGATAACATACAAATTGCATTTAGCCTACTTAATAAGTCAATAAACATTAAGCCATAAATATGTGAAATGACATTTCATGTAGGAAATCAATCGATAAATGCATCTATATTAGTTCAAGAAGTGATTACAACCGATGTCTTGACGTTGCTATTCTCCTCCAACATATCTGGGTTCCCACACACTTTTGCTAACATCTCATGGATAGCCCCAATAATGGTATTCTCAAGGATCTTCCCTTTATTCTTCACGCCAAACCAAATTCACAATTCTTCCTTAAACACGATCTTCTCTTTATTCTTCACACCAAACCAAACTCACAATTCTTCCTTAAACACAAACTAGAGAGCTACAAATTATGGGTAACTTGTTAATTACTTCAAAATCAAAACTCCAACCAAAACTTAATTAGGACTAACTTGTGCTTGGGAAGAAGAGAGGTTTATATAGCTTTGATGGAGGGGAGATGCTTCCTCTTCTCATGGGAGAAGGCCTTATCTCTTGGATTAGTTCCATCCTAATAGGGGAAAGGAGCCCAAACTGACCTCCTCGACTCCATCCGGCCTAACCATT
This sequence comes from Pinus taeda, assembly GCA_000404065.3. NCBI lineage: Eukaryota > Viridiplantae > Streptophyta > Pinopsida > Pinales > Pinaceae > Pinus > Pinus taeda. The sequence goes on from APFE031191649.1 coordinate 71,717, forward strand.
TACCAAACTTCCGTTACAAAGCTTCTAGAGCTGTGTTGAAGGCCCCGAAAATTGGGTCAACAGCAAGGGGGATACCTGCCCAGTCCAGACCTTGGTTGGCAACTCCTTATCCGTTTGGTATAGCGGGTCCAACTGGGGATATGGGACCAGTTTCCCAATTCAGTGTGTGTGTGAGAAAGATGGGTATTTACGTTCTAAATGGAATACTTCTATTCTAATTCTAATCTAATGCTATGCTATTGTATTCTAACAAACAGAAAAACATCAAAATTTACGCTAACCCGGGGTGTGATCTTTCTTCTATGCGATCTAAAAAGATTTCAAAAAATAACTGGTAATAAAGATCATTCAGCTATTATAAGAAAATAATTCAAAAAGGATGAACTACTTCATATAAGAAGTTAGACGAAACAATTGTGAAAAATTATCGCATAAATGAGCTATTCATACACTAAACATAAACAAATAGTTGTCACCGTACAAAAGTGCCAAATGATAACTCAGACATCCATGTTGTAATATATAAATAACTGAAAACTGAATATCACTTTAACGCATAAGCAGAAATGGTTAAGAGATAAAAGTACCATTTATAACTAGTCCTACTCATGAGCTTCAAGCGACAATTGATTTATCTCTCCTTGATTTAACATCCACTAAGAGTACAGAAGTGCAACATCAGTAGCAGATATCAAATGCAAATATAAAATAAACCCTGTTCCATTCATTCACCAAAACCTCCTCTGAGGGTGCAAAAGTGCATGTTCTGAGGACAAGTTTTTGATAAATTTCTGGACCCTTCTCTAAATGCATGAGAAGGGTTTAAATACTACTAACTAAATAACTTATTTACATAAATTGAGGATTCGGTTTAAATGACCGTCCTCTTTCTAAGCAAAACTATTTCTAAAATTAAATCTACTATCTAACTATTTCTAAATTTGCTCCTTAATGTCGCAAGCATTCAGTATTTTGCTGAGTGGAGTCGGCTAACTGTCTTCCGTCTTTGGTTGAGTTAAGCAAATAGAATTGAAAAGAGCTCGCGTTATCTTCTCAGTAAAATTGATGATATACTTGAGAATCATCCAATGATTATGTGACATTACCATGTATACCTGGTAACAATCCCATTTCAACTTGGTTAATTCTTGGACTGCTTCTGCTTTTCCTTCAGTCTTCTATTTCTAGTTTGTTTCTATCTCTACTTTCTTGAAATTTTCGGGGCTTGCAGGTGACTGAGTAACTAGGGGCCTTCCTTTTCGAGCAAGTTTTCTTAGCAATGTGCTAATCGCGCATCGGAAACTGCCTCTGTTTCTTGATCCGGGCTTCCCGGATGCATTTTTCGCCTCTTGCGCCTTTTTCTCTCATTTGGTATAAAGCTCAAAATTTGTAAAAATAATGATTCTGTGAGCTCTTGATCCTGAGCATTAAACCGTCTATTTCTGGTGTCAGCATCGTTCAGTACCCATTCAACCATGGCTATATATGAGAAATCTGTGATGGATGCCTCAGAAGAGTTCTGTGGCTCTTTCTCTCCCTTAAGTGGATTAGGTGTGCCTTCCGAAATGGACATTGGAGTGCTGCCTTTCCTCCTCATAGTTTTCTGCACATTACCTTGTATAACACTTCCTCCTTCTTTCCTGCAGTTTACATTCGAGGTGGAAGTAATGATAAAAAGACTAATGATAAGAAAACTTTAAATGCCGAAGATATGCAAAACATGCCACCTTACGTAAGCTAGTTCTTTGAAAAATACAACACCATACTTCATTAACAACTGGCAAAAACTGATTAATTCGCATTAAAATGCATGACCAACTCTTGGCTGGAAAAGTTTTCTCAAATAATGAGCCAGAACCAACTGCAATGGAGAGGTCCTGTGATTTTGCTTTGCGATATCGCAGATCGCAAATCGAAATTTCATCGTGTTGTTCTATCGCAAGGTCGCAATTTCATAATATCGCAACATCGCAACTTCGCAGTATCGCAATATCGCTTAATCGTAACATCGAAATATCGCAGTATCCCAACATCGCAATATCGCAGATCACTTAATCGTTATGTGTGATTCATGTGATTTTTTGCGACGCGCGATATGCGATATCGCATATCGATGATTTTTAGAGTTTTTCAATGTGAGTGCTTCTTTAACATATGCAATGCGATGAAGTTTCGCGTCGCAATATCACGTTTTTAATCATTTTAACTCATTAGAAGGTACCCTATCATTTTTTGCGCGATGCGATATCTCTTAAGGAGTGAATTTTACTTTCTTCATTATGAAACTTAGTTTTGTTTTTAGATTCTTCAAGGTATTTTCCTAAGTCCATGATGTTGTTAGTTTTATCTAAAAGGAAATATAACAATAATTGATTTTTTGAGATTTTTACTGAGGGTCCCCACTTATTTAGTATTAGCAATAACACTTCATAAGGAGGGGGGTTTTTGGTGGCCACAACAATTGGCGATTCACTTGGAAGAACCAATTATCTCTGTGTTTCTATTGAATTTTTTCAGCTTCCAAAACAAAAAACTTTTCAGAAAATTAAACTTTATTATGGAAAGGTAAAGTACATTATGCTCTAACATGTCATGACATTTTGTTTCAGCTATTTTCAACTTTGATTATTTTCTCCCTCAAGTTAGTCCTTGTGTTTAGATCAGCCATTACTTGGTTTGTAAAAATAAAACAAAGTCTTCTCTGTAAACCAGTTTTAAATATGCTCATTTGTCGCAGGTAGAGCCTCTGCTGCCAGCAGGCGTTTATAGCCTCGACAAGGTTACCTGTTACCCAGCAATGATCTCTGTATCCTACTTAAAGAAACCTACAACTCTCAAAGAAGAATCCACATCCACACTTATTTCTTTGATTTTATTTTTATTCTTAAAGAACAATGTCTTGGTTTGATAGCCAATTTATGACATAGTCATTCACTCGATTTATAACTTTGTTGAATAAGCTGGCTCGTGATGAGACCCCTTGCCTGTTGATTGTAACGATCTTGAGTCATTCTCTGTTGTGGTATGCAGTATTTGGAAAAGTCAGCAAGTTATAATATCTGTGATTATGATAAGTCGTCTCGTGATGAGACCTTTCATTCTTCAAGATGAAGTGTATCCTTGGATTGTTCCTCTGAAAGTTGTGATTTCCTTAGCAGGGAGGAAGTCATTGTTTCCTTTAGATAGCTCTGGACGACAATGATAGAGTTTTTGGAAGTAGTTGTTCTATAGAGAATCTTTATTTTGTTATTGATACCTTTCATTGCACTAATATAAAACAATTTCTTCACTAAAGGTTTTTTTCATCAAACTTTATGAAGTTGAAACTAGTGCCATATCTAGGTTATAGTCTTTAACTGTATCTTTCAATAATAAAGATCAATTTTCGAAAAGATTTGCTATTTATATGAGCGAAAAATCAAAATCTGAAAGAGAGTTGGTGTGTTTTTCGTAAATGCCTAATGTAACCATTCATAACTGGTTTTATTATGAAAAAGAAAAACTACTACTCTACAAAAATAGAAGAATAATCTTCTATGGAAAATATTTCTTAAGAATTTGTCCATTGATAGGCAAAGAGTCTCTTTTACCTGCTAAATCCCGTAACACAAATGTCGATGGACCTAAGACTTCTACAATTTGAAAAGGACCAAGCCACATTCTTTGAAATTTTGTATGTTTCCCCTTTTCTTCATGTGCCTTTTCCCATTTTAAAACTGAGTCTCCCATCTCAAAATCTTTTCTGGTCCTTATATTTGAATCAAAAGAGGATTTTACTAGTGCTTGATGATGAGCATGCGTTTTCTTAGCTTGTTCTCGCTGTTCTTCTAATTTGATTATTTCCATTTGCCTTAGGTGTAATGAGGAAGTTGGTACTTCATCAATGTATTGAACTAGAGACAAAGAAGGAATTGCTAAATGATTTGGAAGAACCACTTCTCTCCCATAAACTAAATTAAAGGGAGAAGTGTCGATGGAATCTTTTCTCGTTATTCGGTCTTCCCATAAGCGTATATTAAGGATTTATGCCAATTTTTATGGTTTTGGTCTACTGTTCTTTTGATAATCCTGATTAGGTTTTTATTTGTAGACTCGGCTAACCCATTGCCCTATGGATAATAATTGGCCGAATATTTAAGTTTGAATCCTCTTTTAAGTGAAAATTCAGTCATTGCATTTCCAGAAAAGTATGATGCATTATCGAACATTAAAGCAGAAGGTAATCCAAACCTGGTGATTATAAATTGATCTATGAACTCAATGATATTTTCAGCATTAGCCGTCTTCAATGGAACTGCTTCTACCCACTTAGTAAAATAATCTGTTGCTGTAAGGATATATCTATGCTGCTTGGAAGAGTGAGGAACGATCTCACCTACTATGTCCAATCCCCACTAACTGAAAGGTTGGTCGATGTTAACTGGTTGTAGTGGTAAGGATGGCTTCTTTCGTCTTCCAGCAGTAGTTTGTCAAACTTGACATTTCCTCACATAAATGTGCGAGTCTTTGAATAATGTGGGCCAATAATACCCTGCGTGCAAGATTTTATGTGCAGTAGCATCTCCAGCATAGTGTTCGCCTGCTGGCCCATCGTGGAGTTCCTGCAAAACTTTATCAGCTTCAGATTTCTCAAGACATCTAAGGAGAACAGAATCATAATTCATTCTAAAAAGAATATCATTTATGAGCTGATATTGTTTGGCTTTCAACCTTAGAGCTCTTTTTTAGTATGATCGAGGTATGAAGGAGCATATCCATTCTTAAGATAATAAATGATATCAGCATATAATGACTCTTCATCGTTTAGGCTTACCTCGCACACTTGTACCTCTACAGATGGAATTTCAGAAATTTGCAACGCTCCAGCCAACATTTTGCAAAAGCCTTGACCTCTTACAATGTTTTCTGGTTTAATTTCTATGTCATATTCTTGTAAGGCAGTTACCCAATTGGCCCTCTTCTCACCCACATCCTTTTGTACTAGAAGATTCCTTACCGCTGGAAATGGTACTATAATTTTGGTATGGGTTTTGAGTAGAAAAGGTCTGAAGTATTTGATTGCTTTGAAAATAGCATAAGCTTGTTTCTCCACATCTGAGTAATTTAATTCAACACCCTGCAAATTTGAACTAAAAAAAACAATTGGTGCTTCCGCCTTTTCTTGATTCATTTGAGTGAGTATCACAGCATGTGACCTATCTGAGGTAAATGTGTATAAAATAAAAGGCTCTAAAAAATTTGGAGTTGCTAAAGATGGAGCATTAATAATAGCCTGTTTGAGCAGGTTGAACTCTTCATGTTCATCTTGGCCCCATTTAAAATTAGAGTTCTTTTTTATCATGGTTTGTAAAGGAGATACGATTCGTGAAAAATCTGGAACAAATCTCTTTACAAAATTGATTTGACCAAGGAAAGATTGCATGGATTTTTTGTTATGAGGTAGGGATATTTCAAAAATTTCTTTGATTCTGTCAAAATCGATGTGAATTCCAGATTTTGACACTATGAATCCTAGAAGTTTCCCTTCACTTAATGTGAAAAAATATTTCTTTGGGTTAAGTGAAATTCTGTACCTTAAACATCGTTGGAAGATTTGTTTCAAGTCTTTGAGATGGTCACTTTGTTTCTTGGAGTACAGGATTATATCATCCAAATAAATTACTACAGATTTATTGAATAAACCTTTAAATGCAATGTCCATGGCTCTCTGGAATGTGGCACTAGCATTAATCAAACCAAACGGCATCTTTCGATATGCATATGTGCCCCATTTAGTTCTGAATGTGGTTTTCAATTGATCATCAGGATGTACCAAAACTTGATTGTATCCTGAAAATCCACCCAAGAAAGACATTAATTCTGAGCCTGCCACTGCCTGCAATATTTGCTCCATAGGTGGTAAGGGAAAATTGTCTTTTTGACAGGCTTTGTTAAGATTGCGAAAGTCAATACAAATCCTAATATCTTCGTTTTTCTTTCTAACAGGTACCATATTGGAGACCCATTTAGAATGTCTGATGGGAAAGATTATCTTG
>APFE031191654.1:13745-149512 GCA_000404065.3 Pinus taeda
TGGACCAAGTTCCTCCACTTTAACCGTCTCGAGTGAAGTGAACCCCCCAAAAAATCCAAGTGAGTCTAGCTGATGTCTGCTCCAGGTACAGTGGGATCTTCCTACCACCATCACCTTGGGTAGAATCCTAAGATTATGGCCACTAAGTTTACCAACAACAACAAATACACTTGGGGGAACAGTCTACACTCCGACAGCACGCAAGGGCAGAGTAACAAGCTCAATCCCCTTACCGGTTCCTTAACAATGATCAATCCAAGGTTTACCGATAAGTGATCCCCTGGCTCCCCAACAATAATCTGAGGTTTACCGTTTGTAATACGTGTGTGTCTGGCATTGTTCCCAACGAGGGAGGATTGATCCCCTCACTGGTTCGGACACGAGCTCGTGCTTCTCCTTTAAGAGGAGCCTTCCCAAAGTATAAATGTAACAACTGGATTTATCCTATCACAAGATAAGCTACTTGTTTGGTTTTATAGTCTTGGAGAGTTAATTACTCACCTACTCCAAGACGCTAGCCTGATCTATGTTGGTGCTTCAGAGCCCTAGAAAAATAAAAATTTCTAAGTTAATTTTACTTTAAGCGTTGATTTTAATGGCTTTTCTTTAAGACAAAGGTAATGGAGATGAAACTTGATGGTGTATAGAATCGACTCCAATTCTCTAAAAAGATGCACCTAAGATGATTTGATAATTTTCTCTTTTCAATGAATGTTCTAATTAAGAGAGTTGAGAGAATGCAATCTTTTCAATAAAAACAACTTTCTCAAAAGACAATCAAAGAAACAATCCTCTTTATCTTTCAAAGCACACAAAACATGACCACTCTTTACTTCACGAAAAACTTCCTTTCTCTTTCAAAGACGTCAAATGCTACTCTAAAGCAAACTTTGCAAAGGAGACCTTTTATATTTTCCTATGTAATAAAGCATGTAAAACTAATCTAATCAAAGAAATTCCAAGATCTATGAAAATCTATGAAAAATTCACTCAAAAAGCAAATCAAAGGAAATTTATCTAACCTTCCCTAACAAGTAAATCTAAGAAGCAAAAGCTTACTAAGATGATTCCGGGATGTTTTACTTGGAAACAATCAGTACAAGGACTAGTTTATGCAGAATCACAAACTAATCAAAACAAAAAATCAAACTCTTTTTGTTCTTTTTGAAAATGAAATTCACAACTTTAAATGAACAAGCTATATTGAAATTTCGCAAAAAGGCAACACAAAGGTAGGTCGCTCACGCAGGTAGACTTTACGACTGGTCCGACTCCTAAGAAGACTGACAAAACCAGAGATATCTAAGGTTCCACAACTTCTAAATCCAAAATCACTACAGGACCAATACAAAGATCAAAACCCTAATGCTAAAACTTCAATGAATTTCACTAAAATTTTCGACACTAATGGGACAAGTGCAGGTGAAGATTTTTGACTGACAACCAGTGGATCTGGGCAGTAAAGACTAAGAAAAACAAAATCTAAAGGGAAAAAATGGATAAAAGTGGAAATTTCTCAATTTTAACAGGGTACGCAAGCAGCCTGTTTAACCAAGTGCGTCCACGCTCTGTGTGCAAAGAGAAAGTGCATACAAGTACACACTATGTCTAACCCAGAGGGTGCATACTACTGCAAAATGAAGAAAAACTAAATTCTAACTCGACTCTAAGCTAAGCCACCCAAAAACACAGTCAAGCAATCAAAAAACAAAAGAAACAAGACTCTTTTCAGATCAAAGTAATGTTCAAAGGAAAAATCAAACACATCAATGGATTCCCCAGTGGAGTCGCCAATTTGTCATGCGGAAAGAGTTATTTTTGTGGACAAAATTAACCTCCCTAGGAGTCTAAGACTTTCTAGTGACAAAAAAACCAAACAAGAGCAATCCTTCTCTAAACACACGTTATTCTATGAGAGATCAAGTGTTTTCCGATCTTACCTTAGGTCCAACGCTTGTTGTAGCAGTCCAGCCTTGCTGATCCAGATGAGCTCCTCCTCCACTTTAAGACCTGCATACACTAACAAAGCAAACGATTACATAACACCTGAATATTCATCATAAAACAAAGCATATTCATCACATAGACCAGGGAGTACATGAAATAATTCATTAACAACAAATCATTGAGAAGAATGGACTTATTTGTATTAAGGAAACAAAAAAGGAACCATTACAACCTGAGCCTTGGTGTTGTGCAAGCTCCTCCCAGGGTCCAGCAAGAGATTCCTCTACTTTGACAAGCTCACCCACTTCCAATATGGCAAAAAGAAAGGATGGTAATCTCTCCTCACAAGTTAACAATGGAAGTCCTAATTCCAGCAGCTTTACCCTTTGGAATGTTCAGCTTTCAACCTCTCCTCCTCTGGCCCAATGCCTGTATTTATAGTACTCTAGAGGAATTATTCAGTTCCAACATCAATGGGATACTCCCTCTTTTGGATGGGGTAGCTCCTCTCTTGATGGGATAAGTTCCTCTATCATAGGGATGCATGAACCATCTGGAGGCGCTCATACACGTCAAACACTCTTCTAGAAGGCTCTAGAAGTGACCACAAGTAACTTTTTAGAGATGAAACTCGCGCCTTTTGACCTTTACAGGGGTACGCACCCAAGCTTTAGCTTACAGAGCGTACAAGTACGTAGGTACAGTGTGTTTGGAATGCGTACACTCAGTCAAGGTAGAGAGAACCTGCGTACCCAGAGATAAACATGTTTTAAAGTGACTTTCTCTCTTTTTGAAGTTTGACATGAAGAGCAAAGGTTTGAGGCTTGACAAGGACGACAATATAGCTATTGATGGAGCCATATTAACTGCAAATAGCCATGGTGACAAATTTCAGTGTAACAATTACCATCTGTAGGAACTTCTTCATCTGAGACATGTTCATGATCTACATCTGAACCTTGTTCATGATCTGAATGTGAAACCTATTCATGACTTGCATCTGAACTATGTTCATCTAGACTATCATTAGAAGTGGTTTCAAACTGAATGTGTTGAAAGTCAGATACATCATCCTGTTTCAATCTATTATCTACATCTAACTGTACAAGAGAGGATTCATTAAACTTTACATCTCTGTTGATGATGATCTTGTGGGTAGTAGGATCCCACAATCTGTATCCCTTTGTTCCATCACCATATCCAACAAAGATATACCTTTTTGACTTTGGATCTAATTTAGTTCGCTGATGTTTAGGCACTAGAGCATATGCATCACAACCAAACACTCTGAGTTTAGAATAATAACAAGGGTGACATTTCCATACCTCTTGAATAATCTTGCATCCTATTGCCATTGATGGTGATTGATTTATCACATAACAAGCTGTAGCCACCGCTTCTGTCCACAATTCCTTCTGCAAACCGGCGTTACTTAGCATACTCCCTGCTTTCTCTAAAAGAGTCATATTCATGCATTCAGCGACTCCATTTTGTTGAGGAGTATAAACAGTGGTCTTATGTCTCTCGATCCCAGCGTCCTTGCAATAATTGTCAAACTCCTTGGAAGTAAACTAACCACCATTGCCAGTTCTTAAACATCTTATTGTTCTACCAGTGATGTTTTCTACTAATGCTCTAAACTGTTTGAAAACTGTAAAAACATCAGACTTCCTTTTTAACATGTAGACCCACACTTTCCTAGAAAAACCATCAATAAACGATACAAAATATGACAAGCCACCATATGAGGTTGTAGGGGATGGACCCCAAACATCTGAATGGATATAATCAAGTATTCCTTTACTAGTATGTTTGCCTATTTTAAACTTTTGCTTACTTTGTTTTTCCAACAAACAATGTTTACAGAAATCTAACTTTCCAGACTTTAGATTAGGAAGTAACTTACGATCAGCCAAAATCTTTAACCCTCTTTCGCTCATATGGCCCAACCTTTGATGCCATAAACAAATAGAACTACTGTCATGTTCAGACACCGTAGACACATGATCTGACCCTGTTCTTCCTTCTAACTGAAATAGATTTTCTACCTTCTTAGCTTTCATTACTAGTAAAATACCTTTGTAAATTTTCATTACTCCACCTTGAATTACAGTTTTATATCCATCTGTGTCAAGTGCTCCTAGTGAAATTAGATTTTTCCTTAATTCTGGTACATGTCTTACATCAGTTAAAATCTTTGTTGTCCCATCAAACATTTGCAGCTGAATGCTTCCTATTCCCACAATAATACATGTGACATCATTATCCATGTACATGACTCCATCATTAATTGATTTATACGTCTTAAACCATTCTCTATGAATGCACATGTGGTTTGATGCACTAGAATCTAACAGCCAATGTTGATCATGATTTGACAAATTAACTGATAATACTTCATCACTCATACCTGAACCGAATGCCGAACCTGTATCTGTCGTGTTTGCTTCTTTATTCTCTGTCGAAGAATCTTCTTTAGAAGTTTGTTGTCACTTCTAGCAGTCCTTCTTCAAATGTCCCGATTTGCCACAAAACCAACACTTTACCTTACTCTTCTTCCCTTTAGACTTTGAACGTGAGTCGCTCTGCCTACTGAAGCATCTTTCTTTAGAACGACCTCTGACCATAATTGCTTCTGATGTAGAGGTTTCTAAATTCGACCTTCTCCTTGTTTCTTCAGATAATAAAGATGCAACTACATCATCAAACTCAAGGGTTTCTGATGAACTAAGACTTATAGAAGTAACAATATGATCCCATGACTCGGGCAATAAGCACAATAAAGTAATAGCTTTATCTTCTAATTCAAATTTTTCTTCTATACTTTCTAATTGCACCAGGAGAGTATTAAAAGCATTCAAATAATCAGTAATCGATGTACCTTTCTTCATTTGTAAACTGTACAACTCTCACTTCAGGAGAATCCTATTGGTTAAGGATTTTGTCATGTACAGCTTCTCAAGCTTCGTCCACAAACCAGCAGTTGTATTCTCCGACACGATGTTAAACAAAACATCATCTGCCAAACACAATCGAATAGCACTCAATGCTCTTTCATCCCTCTCAGTCCACTCATCATCTGTCATGTTGTAAGGCTGTTTGGATTTTCCCATCAACGCCTTAGCCACGCCTTGTTGCACAAGCAAATCATACATCTTCACCTTCCAGATCTCGAAGTTGTTTTTGCCATTGAACTTCTTGATCTCAAAATGAGCACTTTGAGTTCTTGCCATATTGTATCAACCAAAACAATCTCCAATTCCAACTTGTTAATCAATCAAATTAATATCTAACAAAAAACTACCTTCGCCTTCTATTGTACTACCTTTACTTTATCAAAAAATCTCTCTAATGTACAAACTGCAGATTATAAATTAAAAACAGATAACAAAAAAATGCAGTTTTACCAACACGGTCCTCAGTTGGCGCGCCGAAAGGGACTTGGCGCTACCTAAACAACAGACGATTTGCGTTAGAAGCAAAAACACGTAGAGTACCAAAATTGGCGTGACTATACCCATTGGATCCGCGCCAATCGAGATATTGGCGCTCTGGCAAAACTATTAAGGGCGGATCCATGCCAATTGGCACGCCTATTCCGCAATAAACTGCGCCAATCCGTTCACTGTATAGTATTGGCGCGACTATTTCGCCCAAAACCGCGCCAATTGCCAAATCTCCAGAAACTCCACCTGCAGTAGCTCTGTTGCACGCACGCACTCGCTCCTCAACACACTTTGATACCAATTGTTAGAGCAAACAAATGACATAGTGATTTAACGTGGTTCACCCAACAAATCTAGGCTATGTCCACTAAACAGAGGCATCGACAATCTTATTATTAAACAAGAGATTACAAATAATTTATTTCCTCACTCACTCTCTCTACTTTTTTTTTTTTAATAGTCTGTATGGGCATATTTTTATAGCCTAGAGAATAAAACTGACTCATAAATTCTCTCACAACAAATATAGGCTGCATTAACTCTTTCCCAACAAAATAGAGCTAATATAGCAATAAATCCTATTGTTGTCACCTACATGAGATTTTTGCCCAATTTATTAAAACCGAAAATCTCAACAGATTCTGTATCTATCACCTCCTTTTAACCAAATCATAGTGATATCATGAAAATCACTTCTCAGGTATTCTTTTGCTAGTCGTGCTGCAGTCATATTTCTTGAGTATACCATATCATGGATCCATTTGCTTCTCTTTGGGTATACTTTCCTCTCTGGAACCAGATATAGAATGTCTGTGTGGCCTTGTAGATTTGCATCTAACACTTTTGTGTTTCTCAATTGCCAAGTTGGTTTCCAATTATCTCTGTATTTCGACCAACTTTCATCTTCAGGGATGGATCTTAACACTTCTTTTTGTTGATTTTGATCGCATTCTGTGACTATTATCATGACATGTCTTTGTTGTATATATTCTCTGCTAAGAAAATCAGGCAAATAATTTGTTGATCACTTGATATGCTCTACCTCAAAATCAAAATTAGCAAATAATGCTTGCCATCTAGCAAATTTTGCTTCACCAGGGGTTTTGATATCTTTAGTTAAGACTTTTTTTAAGGCAGAAGCACCTGTTCTTAATAAGAAATTCTTATTGACCAAATGAAATTCAAATTTGTCAATAGAATTTCATGCAACTTTTACCTCTTTTTCAATTGTAGAATAATTTCTTTCAGCACGATTCGAAGTTCCAGAATCAAATTGAACTATTTGTTCTTCACCATTTTTCTTTTGTTTGAGTATACCTCCCCATCCAAGATCACTGGCATCTAATACAACAATCTTAAAAGCATTGTCGTCAGCAACATATAGAACAGGAAGAGACTTTATCTTAGCTTTGATGTTTCTTACAATAGTAGTATGAGCATCAGTCCACGGTGTAGGAGTTTTCTTCAATCTCTGGTTTAACAGATCTCAGTCTTTAGCACAATCCTAATAAAAAGTACTGACATAATTTAGACAACCAAGACATCTCTGTATCTAGGTTTTCTCTGTAATGGTATTTGGAAACTTGTCTACAAAGTCGAGGGCATGCTTTTGTAGAGATATCTGGCCATACTGGTTTTTATGACCAAGAAATTTGATAGAAGTTTGAAACAACTCAATCTTCTTTTTGCTCAAAACTAGCCCATTTCTTTTGACCACTTGGAGGAAAATCTATACATACTTGAAACAATCATGAATGTTTTTGAAGAAAATAAGAATATCATCTATGTACACTAAGAGCGAGTCAAAATAAGGCTTGAAGATGGAATCCATGACTTTTTGAAACTTTGATGGGGCATGTTTTAAACCAAATGGCATGATGTTCCATTCATAGTGTCCAACGGGCACACTAAAAGCTATTTTGAATTTATCTTTCTCTGCCATAGCTACTTGCCAGAATCTTGACTTGAGATCAAATTTGGAGAAAACCTTTGTTCTTGCAATTCTACTTAAGAGGTCTCCTTTATGGGGTATTGGATAAGTAGAGGTTTGTAATTTATAACCAACCTGGGGATTCCTCTAATTTGTTCAGACCTTTTATTAACATAGAAGCATAGAAGCCATAATAATTCCAGGGACTACCAGACTTTATGATCAATTTCTTATCCAATCACTGCGCTATTTTTTTCTCACAAAGGTCTCTATATTCTTTTTTTTTACCATTTCATAATTGTTTAGACACTATTTTGTCTATACATACTGGGAGAACACCCTATTCTCCATCATCCATCCAAGCTAAATAATGTTGCAGAATTTTCTCCCCATATTAATAAGACTAAAAAAACTTATTATAATCATAGCACACTGGATTAGCAACACATATGGGAAGTAAGAGAACCCTCCCAAGGAAGAGGCTATTAGCAACCACCTCCTTTAGAAATTTTATTCAATTTTGTATTATATTTGCTTCCGTTCATTAATGAGTTTAACCACATTCTTTTAAATATATCTACATTTTGTAGCTATAGTTTCTTTTCTTTACATGTTATATATTAGAGTGCTCCTTTTCTTTCAGTTGTTTACTTGGACTACCCCGCTGACACAAATGCAACGGGAAGAAGGTATAGAAAGGACTCCCTATTGGCAACAGAAATAAATGAAACTGAGATTGATGTTTTGCAAACATGGCTAAAATAATGTTTCCGAGGCAAAGTAGTTGGATTTTCAAATGTGGTTGACTCGGAGTGAATAGGTAGGGCTCCCGCTTCAGCACCTGTAGGTTATATTGGTCGAACAGAGGCCCACCTGTGCAATGTAGTTTTCATGCTTATACTCTCTATTTGTTCACATCTAGAATTAAACCTATAGATTTATATATTTGTACTCCCTCTCTATAGATTCTCCCACCAAGATATTGTTCATTTAATTAGGGATTACGACAATAATTAATTGATTATTTTTATGGGATGTGTTTCACTTTTCCCTACACCCTTTAATATTTATGCTTTAGGATCTAGTTTACATATTATTTGTGTGTGTTGTGTGCAGGAGATATTAGATTAAATAACTTTATACTAAGGAGACTAGCTTTCAACCTTTTGTTCAATTTTAGTCCGTGAACAATTTTAACGTGAATATCCACATTGTTAGTGCAATCTCCAAGGGTGTTTTCCATAGGGGCCAATGCAATAAGTAGCTTAAGTTTCTGTACTATTTCCATAACTTAAAATTTTCAATATTTATGATTTTGTTCGAGCTTCGTAATTTTTATTCAGGGCTTATAGTTGTTTTTTCATGTTCTAGCGTTTTAGATAAGGTGTTCTCTTCTCGAATGTCATCTAGAATAAAGAAAGAATTATGCTAACATATATAGTACCTTTCATTTTGATTTCTCCAAGATTACATTTTTATATTTATATTGCATTACATTATAGGATAGAATCTTACCTTATTGTTTAGCCTTTAGAAATATTTTAATGCATGAATCTTGGATAAAAAGAAGCATACTCTCTGGACTTAGTATTTTTCCAAGTTTTTGGATTTATGTGGGAAGTCCCATCAATATTTTTGTTTATATTTTCACCCTATATATCCCATTTATTTCTTTGTTTAGAAATAAATCAATTTAAAATTAGAGAGACATATTAGTGAAAGAAAAGACACATTTTAAGCTAAACAGTATTTTTTTGTTTCCTGTGGCTTTCTTCTTTGAAATTATTGCCTTTTGAAACATTAGTTTCAAAGTAAATTATTTGTCTATCCGATATCTAAATTTAGTAGGTTGATTTAACTTTTGAAACTAGAATAAACGAAGAAAATGTTTTTTAGCTTAGTATTTGTATTTGTCGTTAACTTGCTTATTACTTTAGATATCATTTTCTTGCAATTTACTTTACTTTAAAGAAATTTTATTTTGGGGTAATACACGCTTCATGTGCACATACTTCAAATCTAAAGTATGTACTTGGTTCATGTTTCCCTCTAAAATTAGTCACTTAATATAATACACCTAAGTGCACTTGAGTAAAGGAAAAATCTTATGGTTGGATAGGACATTGGGGACAAGTGTCTATCAATAAATCTTCATAGTCATTTGATTTTGAGATATAGTGATTGAATTTTAATCTATCTTAAAATCCTTTTTGTTGGACATAGCTAGAACCCATATCGTAACAATCATGCTCTTCAAAGTGTATAATTCCAAGGATGGGACTGGAGTTGTGATTGAGAGAAATTTCTCATTTGATATTAAAGGACCCCAACTAATTGATTTCAAATTGAAGGAAAATAACCTACTACACTTCTATTAGGAGGTGGCTTCATGGAATTTCTACTAGGTATCCTTACCCATGTGTATGTCATAGAAGGGCAGCACCTCAGATAGATCTATATTATCCTTTCAAACTTTCACTACCCATTGTCCCCTCATTTTCATTGTCTATTTTGTACCTTCATTCATCTATGAAAAGGACATATAGTCCATCCTATTGTTAGTGGATTATAAGGCCCTTAACTATAGTCTAAGACATGTTTGAGTGCATCTAGCTTTCCTGGTAGTGTAACGACCTCCTCTAACATTTACCCATATTCACAAGCTCGCTAGGGTAAACATGATACAAGTGTCAATATGACCTGATTCAAACTCCTAGTTATATTTAACGAAGTGGGGCCTACAAACTGAACACATACTAACATTCTATATGAAATATAGGTCACTCAAAGGTTGAACAACAACCCTAGGTAACCAATCCCTGAGCTATAACCCTTTTTCTCTGGCTTAGGCCTATAACTCCCCTTGAAACTACCCGCATGGGGTTGTGAACCTCCAACCGCACTCAGAAGCCCTACTCCATGTCGTTATGACCCCAAATATCTAGTTATGTGCATGCAATTTTGGGATCTGAGCCACTTTTCTAAGCTTGTCTCTAAACCACTTCCCAAAACTTCCTGTAACTTTCTAGAATCTATTTATCATAACAATAATGCTAATCATTCAAACTTGAAGGCATAACTTGACCTATACCTTCTAGAACATACTAGACATTTCTCCAAACAGATGGTAACACATGTAAGCTATAGGTTATGAATACATATTTGATCATAAGAGTTTGTGATTCATTTGATAATCAATAAGAAGGCTCTATTCCCTTTCCACATAGCTAAAAAAATACTTATTATTCCTTATATTCAACAACCAACGTATAACTAAACAAATTATATTAAGAGACATATATAACATAAATCATGTCAGCAACAAATAACCAGCAAATGTCCAGTAGAAAGACCATGGAAAGTCATCCATAATATCACCAATAAAATAAA
This sequence comes from Pinus taeda, assembly GCA_000404065.3. NCBI lineage: Eukaryota > Viridiplantae > Streptophyta > Pinopsida > Pinales > Pinaceae > Pinus > Pinus taeda. Next base: position 24,459 of record APFE031191654.1, read on the forward strand.
TACAAGTATACATGAATCACAGAAGGAGAATAACTTTTATTAATATATGAAAATACCAACCAAGTCACATACTTCCACGTACCGACTTACCATAGATTGGACTGAACCAAATTTCTCTTTCAGCCAATCACCCCCATGCCATATTCCAAGCATGATTTTGGGATCTCATGGAATAAAGCAAGACAAAACCAACTAGGGCTTCCAGAGGCCAAACCACCTCAACCCTCAACCACATTGATTCCACCTCTACGTTTAGACATCTCTAAGATTAACCATATTAGTCTCTACCCAAGTTATCGAGGGATCCAACAGCTAGTAACTCAACCCACAACCTCCCAGGGCTCCAGATCGTTTTCCAAACCTGACTCCAAGGACTAGTAACTTAACCCACCAAGGGCTCGAGAGCATTTGTCCCAACCTAGGCTCTAGGACTAGTAACTCAACCCAAGTTTTTCCAGGGATTTAAGAGTGTTTGCTCCAATCCATAGCCATAAGGAACATGAGCACCAATAAGAACATAATCAAATGGAAAAACCCACAACACCATGATTATTTAGGAAATGACAAGGCAAGCCAGGAAAATCACCATGCCAATGACAACACATAAACTAAAAATCTCATGCATATACCATGCATCCAAAATTCAACAAGTGAATCAGACATGAAACTTGTTACTTGAAAATCAATCCAGTTGTAGTTGTTAATCAAACTATTCCCTTATGCTTTCTTGCCTTCCTTTGCCTTCTTTCTCCAAATCCAAGTGAATACTAGAATGCTCAAAGTATGCTCCAAGAATGTGCTAAGTGTGCAAGAGTATGAGAGAGAAAATCTAAACTGACAAAAGCTAAACCAACAAAAGTTGTGAACTGATCCTCATAAGAATTGTTATCATTGAGGTATATATTTTCTTCATTTTCATCGATTTTCACTCTAATTTTGTTACCATGCAAATATGTCTCTCTTCACCTTCCTTTTATCCTATTTTTCTTTTTTCATAAATAAAATGAAAAATTATCATCACTTTGCCTTTTCCAATTTCCATAGCCATTAATTAATCACAATTGATATCCACCATTATGTTTTTCCTAACATTCATCTTGGAATACGTGTCCCATGTCCTTGGTTTTATTTTATTTACAAGGAAAATCAACCAGGGACTCTTACAAACCCCTTCCCCTTTGGCGAACATCGTCCTCAATAATATGTGACACTTACGGCCAACAAACCACTGAAGACAACACATACTTCCCATGAAGATTTATAACGTAGCTCGATGTAGTATTTACAATGAATAACTACTGCAAACCATGACCAACATCACAAACATGACAATTATACTGCTTATTGGATCTTTATAACACAACTCATTTTGGTATTTACAACAACATCCATATATACATATACATATACCAAAAACTCATTTTCTTGAACCAACAAATAATGAAGGAAATAAATCCTGAATCTAATCAACCATCTCCCATGTAGCTTCATCGGGCCCAAAGTACTTCCATTACACTTTAATTTCTTGATGGCTCTGCTACAGAGCATAAGTTGTTTCCGCTGCAATATGCATTGTGATTTTGGCTGGAATTCTCCCTCTAGTTCCACCTACAATACATACTAGTCAATCACATGATCAACATCCTGGACATACTTCTTAAGAAATGAAACATGGAAAACCTCATGGAATTTCACTATCGGATGTCGTGTCACTTGGTAGGTCACTAGTCCAATCCTCTCAAGGAACTCGAAAGGCCTGCAATACCGAGGTTCCATCTTGGCACATGGCCAAATCCTCACCAAGATCCTCTTAGGATTGATGTGTAATTACACATGCTCCTTAACATGAATCTCCTTAAATTCCCTATGACGATTTCATAGCTCTTTTACTTGTCTTTTGGTGCCTTCAAATTCCTCTTGAAAACCTACATTTCTTATTCCATCTTTGTAAACATGTATGGTTCAATCAATACCATGTTCATTGAATCATTCTAGCTGATAGGAGTACTACAACTCCACTCATAGAGTGCCTCGAATGGACTCATATTCAGGGGCGGTTGATACCCATTATTATATGTAAACTCTACTAGTGGAAGATACTCTTCCCACTTCAACTGCTAATGAATGAAATACATCATCAACATGTCCTCAAGAATCTAGTTAACCCTCTCTATCTCTCCATCTGTCTACGGATGATAAGTTATACTAAAAGCTAACTCTATTCCCAAGCCTGCAAAAGACTCCTTCAAAAACCTAGAAGTCAACTTGACATCTCTATGTGATATAATCTTCTTGGAAACATCGTGTAATCTCACTATCTCCCAGATGAAAATATGAGCTACCTCACTAGTTGAATTTGTAGACTTAACTGCAATGAAATGATCTACTTTACTTAACCTTGTAGCCACAACCATGATGGAATCATGTTGTCTTGATGTCCTCGGAAAACCTCTAATGACTTCCATGAAAATGACCTCCCATTTCCACTCTGGAATCATAATCAAATGTAATAATCCACCTGGATTCTTACACTTTGCATTTACCTGCTGACAATCTAAACATATCGCAACAAAATCAGCCACCTATTTCTTTAGGTTTGATCAATGATGACATTTCTTAACTAATGTTAATGTCTTCTGATATCACGGGTGACATGAATACAACTCAACACTAAATTCCCTCAAGATAAGCTTCTTGAGATCACTTTCATCTGGTACATAAATCATGTTCCTAAATCTGACCAAGCCATCTACTGTGAGATGATACTCCTTATCCATATCACTTTTAGCTGACTATTATAACCTATGCCTCAACTGTTGATACCTGTCATCATGTTGTCCTACCTACAATATTTGCTGCTACAAGTTTATCCTATAAGAACTCGCTACGACAATGTGATTCACTTGCATTGTTCTACTAAGAACATTTACAACCTTGTTCTCCTTTCCCTTCATGTATCTGATATCAAAATCAAACTCACTAAGAGTTGCCAACCATCTAGATTTCCTAACATTCAAATTAGGTTGTTCAAACAATTACCTCAGCCTACTGTGATCACTTATAAAAATAAATCTCTTGCCAAGAAGATAATGTGTTGATATCTTCAATGCATGAATGATAGTTGTGAAATTTGTTCATGCTCATTCAACTTCCATGACTCATACCATACCACCTGTGCTTCATGCCTTAGAACTCTACCAATTCCTCTCTTGTAATAATTTGTACATACCACAAACTCTTTGATAGTATCTGTAATCTTCAAGACCAAAGTATTTGTAAGCAAATGCTTCAACTGCTCAAAACTAGTTGCACACTCCTCAGTCCATTCAAACTTCTTTCCTTTTCACTATAAATATGTAATAGGATAGGCAATCTATGAGAAGTTCCTGATGAGCCACCTTTAATAACATGTTAATACCATAAATTATTTCACCTCATCCACATTCATAGGCGCTACCCACTCCATGATAGTTTTGATCATTTATGGGTCCACTTGTACACCTTCCTTGGAAACAACATGGTCCAAGTAATGAACTTCTATCTGAAAGAAACTACGCTTACTAATATTGCGACACAATTGATGCTCTCTCAACAATCTTAATATTTCTTTTAGGTGCTCTACATGATCTTCCCCATTCTTAGAATATATCAATATATCATCGATGAATATTAGCAAACAATAATCCAGATAAGGACGCAACACACTATTCATTAAACACGTGAAAGTAGCTAGAACATTAGTAAGACCAAAATTAACTACCATAGACTCATAATTCCCATACCCGTATGGAATGTTGTTTTGTAAATCTCCTCTTCTTTGATGCCCACCCAATGATATCTTGATCTCAAGTCAATCTTCAAGAACACTGCTACTCCCATCAATTGATCAAACGAGTCATCAATATGTGGCCATGGATACCTGTTCTTGATCATCACCTTGTTCAATTATCTGTAATCAATACACAACCTAGGAGTACCATCCTTCTTCTTCGCAAAAAATATTGGTGCACCCCAAGGTGACACACTTGGACTTATGTATCCCTTATCAAGAATTTCATTAAGATACAACATCAATTCCACCAACTATGGAGTGTTCATCTTGTATGGTGCTTTAAATGTTGGTGTTTCTCCTGGTATCAACTCAATACAAAATTCCACTTCCTTATGAGGTGATAACTCTAAAATATTTGTTGGAAATACATCCTGAAACTGTTGTAAAACAAGATACCTCTTCAAGACTTCAGCATCCTCAACATCCTTCCCTTTGTCACTAGAAATATGAACTACAAACAATACACACCCTTTCCTGTGACTGTGCTTTTCCTGCATAGTTGTGACCATTCTCACTAATGTAGGTTTCTTCTTTCCTTATAAAATTATCCTCTCCCCGTCATCATCCAGGCACTCAATAACCTTATCATAGAAATATACCTTATTCATATGAATGTACAACCAATCCATACCCAATAACATACTATATTATCCCAATAGAAGCACATTTAGATGTGTTTATGTAGATATATTGTTCATCGCAAATGCACAATATCTCACCCAATGATGAACTCTTTCCTTGGTACATATAGCCAACTACACCAACCAGGATTGTACATGCACCTCTTTATTCAAGGAACACTTACCTACAAGTTTAAATCTGATATAACTATAGTTATATATAGGGTTAATCAAAATAGAAACAACTTGATCATAAATCTTACCTTCTGTTTTGACAATAGCTGTGTCATGATCAACCTTCCTATTATCCAATGTTGCATAAATTCGATGAATACTCTATCCAACACCCCCAATTGTCTATGCCTTTTGAGAAATGTAAATTTGAGGTTTTTCACCCTGATATTATGGAAAATATATCCTATGATGATACTTGCCACAGTAACAACACTACAAAGGCTTCCTACAATCACCCTTGTTCAAGTCCTTAGACTGAAATCCCTATCCTCTATCATCTGCATTGAATTTCTTATACGATGTTATATTCTCCTTGTTACCTGCATCCTGAGGTCCTCCTCACTAATTATCCCACTTTCCTTCAGTCTTGTCATTACCTTTCCAACCATGCTTAGGTTTTGACTTACGCTTAAACTTCTCATAATAATGTTTCAACTTACCAATTACTTCTTTCGATGTATGAGGCTCTATATATTCAATATGATCCTTAAATGCTAATCGAAATCCACTAATGAATCTTTAAACCTTCATCTTATCATCCTTACGATATGAAACAAACCTCAACAACTCCAAAAACTTAGTCATATATTATTCATTTGTCCTAGATCCCACCTTCAAATCATAAAAGTCCTTAGCCTTATCATCATAGTATCTCTCTGACAATTACTTCTTCCTAAAGAGTCTCTCAAACTGATTCCAAATTAACTCTTCTATCTTGATACCTATGACATGCTTCACATATTCCCACCAGATGCCTTCTTTCCCACTGAGACTGAAAATGGCTATCCTATCTTTCATATTCTCAATATTGTCATGCAACTCAAAGAAATTCTTAATCCCCAGCAACCATGCTTCTGCATCTTCCAATTTCTTTAGCTCTCCATTAATGGTAAGAGGCTTGGATTTCTTGAACTCATTTGACAAGTACTTCTTCTCACTCCTCTTGTAAGGATGATAACGGTGATGACCATGTTGTCCCTCTAATACAGAACTATAATAGATCCCATAACCACTACCTCTCTTATCAGATATATTTATCCATATACCACTTATGACAGTGTCATCCTTTTCCAACTTATGCCCTCCATGATACCTCCTATGGGTTATTCCCCATTTGTCCTTTCCTCCTATCCATAATTAATCTATGGTTGCCCCTGTCTCTACAAATTTTATAAACTCTAAACAATCACTACATTAACCTTTTCTTTGTTTTCTTATTCCATGGAATGTCTTTCATATGGCCGAGCGATCCTATCATTATCTACTTTGCAACATTTGATCTTTGACTTTAAACTTCTCAAGATATCTACTATATTAGGAGAATACTCATTTATTTGTTTCTAATTTGATCTATAAGGAGAATTATGTGAACTGTAGTCCACCATTCTTCTTGTCATCTCTGATGTTCTTCTCACTACAAATATGTTGTGTTAAATAAACCAAATATAAACATAATCTAAGACACCTTAGTGAAGTTCACGGAGGCTATCTTGTCTGCCCAACTTCAGTCCAAATTAGCACTATCTATCCATATATATATATATTATATATATATATATATTATATCTATATATATATATATATATTATATATATATATATATTATATATATATATATATATATATATATATATAATATATATATATATTATTAATATATATATATATATATATATATAATATATTATATATATATATATATATATATATATATACACATATATCAATATGCCATTGTCGTCGACCTATACATGATGAAACAATTGCATCAATGACCATCACGAGAAATAACCAACATGTATGCATGACAAACACATAGAAATCATACATCCATAAACAAAAATCACATTTAACCCATCCAATCCAAGTGTCTAAACCTATAAGCTCTAATACCACCCTCTAACAACGTCCTCCCACATTTACCCAAAATCATAAGCTCGCTAGGGTAAACATGAAGTGAGTGTCACTATGACTTGACCTGATCTCCTAGTTATAGTTAAAGAAGTGGGGCCTACAAACTAAACATACACTAATATCCTACATGGACTAGAGGTCACTCTAATGCTAGACAACTAACATAAGTGACCAATCCCTGAGTTGTAACCCTTTCTCTCTAGATTAGGCATATAAGCGCACCCTTGACACTTCATGTAGTTATGAGCCTTCAACCACACTCACAAACCCTGCTACATGTGATTATGACTCCAGATCTCTAGTTCTATGTATGTGTTTCTAGGATTTAAGCCACCTTTTTAGGCTAGTCTCCAAACCATTTCCTAGAACTTTGTATAACTTTCTAGGATCCTATTTCTCATAATGGCAATGCTAATTATTCAAACTTGAAGCCAAAAATTGACCTCGACATTTTGTTGACATTTCGTCAAACACATGGAAAACGTGTAACCTAGAGGTCAGGAATGCATATTTGATCATAAGAATCTGAGATTCATCTTAGAATCACCAAGAAGGCTCTATTCCCTCTCCACATAGCTTCAACAACACTTATTAGTCTTTATATTAATCAACCATTATATAACTAAACAAATCATGACAAGATCCATAGATAACATACATCATGACACCAAAAAATATCCAACATAGAGACCATGTTAACTCAACCATAATATAACCAATATCCTCACTACAAGTATACATGAATTATAGTAGAAGAATAACTCTTATTAATATATGAAAATATCAACCAAGTTAAGGACTTCTACATACCACCCAACCACAGATTGGGCTGAACCAAATCTCTCTTTTAGCCAATCACCTTGTTATAGGACATTTTGTCAAATCCAATCAGTGAGCCTCCTAATGGGATCAACGAACATCCTATTTCCCCTTTTCATCATCTTAGACAAAGCCCTGAGCATGTTCCCTTCATCACACAAATTTTGAGCCCAAAAATGCTTCATCTGAGCCAATTTCAGGACCAACGCATCCTGTAAGCCTACTAGGATGCATTCCCTAGCAAGTTTCTCCCTTTACACTTGTGTTGGTTCTATAAATCCAGGAGAATGATTGGGATTCTGGAAGCTTCCCCTTCTAGTAGTTTTGAGAATTTATTTCAACTACTTACCTTGGATAAGACATTCAGATCTTATCATTCCCTACTTTGGAGTTTTCACCACTTATCCTTTGATCCTATCCCTCCATCAAAGGTGGATATCTTACACTAGATTGGTAATTGGATAAGAACTGCCAACTTACGCTACTTCCCTATATACTCTGATGCAGGAGCATCCAACACCCTTAGTGAAAGGGAGGAATCCAAAATGGAGCAAAGAGTAGCGCATGGACTAGGGGAGCAAAACAAGGGAAAATATGTTTTAAAACAGATTTAAAATAGATTTAAAGATGGAAAAGATGGATAAAAGTCTCTCGAAGGCTTGTTATTATTGTATTCTACCATATGCATGCATTATAGAGCTTTAGGGCTTTTGTTGGAGCAAATCAAGGAGGGGATGTGATCGGATCCTTCATAGTGATCCAATCCAACAACATTTTCCATATAAATATATGTATCATGAACCTGCGTGTTCAGAGAGAGGAGAGACAGAGTGATATAGATAGAGATTGTGAACTATAGTGTTTACAATGTAGCCTTAGGAGAACTCTATTCTAAGGCTGAAATACCTTATATGTAATTATCCTACGTTTATTATAATAAATAAATGTGTGGTTTGTTTACAACGTGTCTATTTATATTTGTCTTTTCCACTCTGTCTCGTACATATGTGCTAACGATTCAAATCCCATTTGTATGCATGTTGATCGACCATCAGGCGTGATGGCAATCCATAGATATTAATGTAATTATGCATGTTTGATAGACTATGATGGAACTGTGTTTAACACAGTATCCCTTCAAATGGTAGATTAAATTAGATTAAAGAGAAAACGGACTAGATTTCCCAAGAATCGTTAGATCTCTTAAGATCAATGGTCTAGGGCCTTATTGCATTGGCAGAGTCTCTCAGGTGATATCAGAACCGGCCTTTGTAATAGAGTGATAGCGAAATGCGATTTAAATTGCAACCGTTAGATTGAGGCTTCAGATCGACGATTTATATGCGATCGGTGATCGCATATCGGGAAGGCCAAGGAATGGTGAAACATGGTTGATACGCTGATGGTGATATTACCGATAATCTAATCGGTGATAGGAGGATTTTGATTTTGGAGGAGTCAGAGATTATAGAAGCAGGAAGGGTTAAGGAGAGTGGACCCGCCAATTTTATAGATGCAACGTAAGCTTTTTAAGGTTTGCCTAAGCGCAGCAGAGTGGGGTTTTCGTTTGTAACTTCTTTGTGCCCGTATATCTCTGATAGTTAAATGGCCAAGGTTTAAGGCCTAAAAGATATGTGTATCAGCTCCTGATAGATGGTAATAAAGACCTGATAGTGGAATGGTGGGAAAGGGTCTATGTAAGTCCATGGTTTAAGGCTAAAAGCCTATAACACTTCTAATAGGCTTTGTGGGCCATAACCCACAGGCCTCAAGATTGATTATTTAAAGGGAAAAGGATTTTGATTAAACCCCAAAATCTCATTCCCATCATTTGGTATCAGAGCAGGGAAAGTTTTCCTACAAGGAGAAGGATTCCAGAGAGAGAAAGAAGAAGGAACAGGAGGTACAATTGTTTAAAGTTGGAGAGTTTGTGGTCTTACTGTCACATAGAGAATGATAGCAGAAGGTGAGATGACTCGCAACAAACCTAGAGCAAGGTGTGATCATATGGTTCCAGAGGAGAGAACCTGAAGGATGCCAAAAGAGCAAGTGAGGAGAGCTTGGTGACGTATCATGTAGTAGAAGGAGACTGTTACTACAAAGGTTTGGTTGCAGCTCACAGAAGACCATGAAGGCAATTCCATTGAAGAAATGTAGTGGGTAGAATTTCTAAGAACAAAGAGAAGCGTATGACCAGGAGGTCATAAATTTTGGTGCCTCGGGAGTCTAATGCAGGAGCATCCAGCACCCTTAGTCAAAGGGAGGAATCCAAAGCAGAGCGAAGAGGAGCACATGCACCAAGGGAGAAAAACAGGGGAAAACTTGTTTTAAAAAAGATTTATAACAAACTTAAAGATGGAAAAGATGGATAAAAGTCTCTCAAAGACTTGTTATTATTGTACTCTACCATATGCATGCATTATAGAGCTTTAGGGATTTTGTTGGAACAAATCAAGGAGGGGATGTGATCAGATCCTTCATAGTGATCCGATCCAACAATATTTTCCATATAAATATATGTATCATGAACCTACGTGTTTAGAGAGAGGAGAGACAGAGTGATATAGATAGAGATTGTAAACTAGAGTGTTTATAATGTAGCCAGAGGAGAACTCTATTCTAAGGCTGAAATGCCTTAGATGTAACTATCCTATGTTTATTATAATAAATATATGTGTGGTGTGTTTACAACGTGTCTATGTATATGTTTCTTTTCAACTTTGTCGCGTACATATGTGCTAATGATTTAAAGCTCGTTTGTATGCATGTTGATTGACCATTAGGTGTGATGGCGATCCAGAGATATTAATGTAGTTATGCGTGTTTGATAGACTATGATGGAACTGTGTTTAACACAGTATTCCTTCAAATGGCAGATAAAATCAAATTAAAGCGAAAAATGGACCAGAATGCCCAAGAACCATTAGATCTCTTAAGATCAATGGTCCAGGGCCTTATCGCATCGGCAGAGCCTCTCGGGTGATATCGGAACCGGCCTTTGTAACAGAGCGATAGCGAAATGCAATTTAAATTTCAACTGTAGGATTGAGGCTTCAGACCAACGGTTTATATGCGATCAGTGATTGCATATTGGGAAGGCTAAGGAATGGTGAAACATGGTCAATACGCCAATGACGATATCACCGATAATCTAATAGGTGATCGGAGGAATCAAAGTTCGGAGGAGTGGAAGATTATAGAAGCGGGAAGGGTTAAGGAGAGTGGACCCGCCAATTTTATAGATGCGGCATAATCTTTTGAGGTCCAGCTAAGCGCAACGGAGTGGGTTTTTCCTTTGTAACTTCTTTGTGCCTGTATATCTTTGATAGTTAAATGGCCAAGGTTTAAGGCCTAAAAGATATGTGTATCAACTCCTGACAGATGGTAATAAGGACCCAATAGTGGAATGGTGGGAAGGGGTCTATGTAAGTCCATGGTTTAAGGGTAAAAGCCTAGAACACTTCCAATAGGCTTTGTGGGCCATAACCCACAAGCCTCAAGATTGATTATTTAAAGCAAAAGGGATTTTGATTAAACCCCAAAATCTCATTCCCATCATATTCCTAGCCTTCTATGTGGCTGGGGGTTGGCTTTTGGAGAGTGATTCTCCCCTTATGTTGTTGTAGTGAGTGGTCATCCTGTCATGCATTTAGGGTGATTGGAGGTGCGTATTGTGACAAGGAAAGGACAAGTCAACAACTTGGAGGAGCTCTTCTACAAGATCAACCGCTAGTTACGGTTGTAATCTCCTTCCATTTATATTAATTCAAAGAATTCATTGTTTTCCTATATGTGATGTCGCTATTTCACTTATTTAAATACCATGTTGATCTATTGAATGAAGTACTTAGATGATACTACATATATCTCCTAGTTTCTTAGCTTGTATTATCTGACTGTGCATGTTCTAATTTTGACATTCAGAGCTGAAATTGGAGCTTCCAAGCTAAAGAAGGAGTGAAGTGTGCGAAGGATTCTAGGTAGGTATCACTCTTTCATCTATTTACTTTACAGAAAAGTATTGGGTTCCTTATCTCTTTGTTGTTCTAAGTTAGCCACTGACCTAAGGGAGATAATTTTATCCACAATTGTAAATCATGTATATCAAATTGGCGACCCTATTAGGGAACAAAGTATTCCCTTGGTGTTTTCCTTGTCCATTGTGTTTGACTACCTCCTTGATAGACATTTGGTGTATCATCCAACCAAGAACAGACCTAGGAAGCGATTTCATTGAGCCTTTTTTGTAATTTTTGTTCTGGAATCCTCTTTCCCTCACCCAACACACCCCCTATGCCTTTAACAAAGCATTGCACCTCACCCCGATCCACTTTGCACTAGCGTTGCAACGCACTGGTGCCTCTTCTGCACTAGCATTGGCCCCTGTTTTTGCATGAATTTTTCCTTCGTTCTTGAACCTCCCTTTGGTCAGCCTACTTCCAGTTGAACTTCCCTAACTCTTTAGTGGCTTGAGGTCTCTCTAAAGCCTCCGTTTGGTTTGCATTTGTGTTTTTTTTCCTTTGGTAAGAATTGGTTTTGATTTTTCTTTATTCTTATCATTTGTTCGCTTGCAAACTGATTTCGTTTGATTGCTATTCGCTTGGATGAATTTCCAGTTTTAGTCTACACTCTAAAAAGTGTAATTGAATCAGTAGTTGAACATTGACATCTTAGTGTTCTTCATTTCAAAAATTATGTGTGGTGAGAATAAAAATTTTTCATCGGCATTTAGGGTCTTGTATGTGCATTAGCATAGGAACAATTGCATTGTAAATGAAATTGCATCTTGCATCTCTTTTTCTATATATTCTGTGCTGCATCTTGATTTTTTTTTCCCTTCCTTAGCTAGATTTTCATTGAAGGAGAAAGGATTTCTATTTTCTCATGCTAGATTTTCATTTTACGATATTCAGGTGATATTCGTGGTGATCCCTAAAACTAAAACATAATCAAAGATAAACAATATAATTTATTGAATCAACCTAAGGAGCATTTGTAACATTATTGTAAACATTTAGAGGTCTATACTAGAGATGTGTTATGGCATCATTAAATGTATGACTTGTCATTGTTTGCCAGTGTTGAATCCCAGGGGTGAAATCTCATTCCACGCATGTGAGTGTATAGGAATGTACTCCACGTACCTCTGGGTATATTGGTGGCGCTCCACGCACATAAAGTATATGGGGACGGTCTCATCGAATGATTATGCCTTAGACAACAGTACTACAAACTGCACTCCCACGTATCATCTTGTATATTTTGGGAGTTCTCGATAGGATTTTATCCATCCATAGGTAACCAAGTTTACCTCCTTGTATACCGTGATATACAAAATGAAACATTCAGGGAGATTGGTTGTCGTAGGTTAAGTCCTTGGTTCACCAAGGTGTATATTCTAGTTAACGGTTGCTTGAATCCTTTATGCCTAGATTACCCTATTTTTTTTATTTTTTTTGTTGATAAAATTTATTATCCAACGTGGAAGAACAAAATCCCCCTCCCCGCTGTTCGCATATAATGAAAAATAAGCCTCCTCTTCATCTAAAGGCTATTCCTAACTATCATTCAAGACATAGGAAAACGTAAACTACCAAATTAAGAACATCAAGAACTACTTCTGGACCTCCTTGTGATATTGATCAGCCATAATCATCTGTCCCTTTGATTTTTGAACCTGAGACTACATCTATTCCTTTTGGTGACACTGACACAGTTGAAATAGAAGTCCCTGAAATTTTGTTATTTGAGCTCGTTGAATTTGAGATCCCTAAGTCAAAAACTTTGTTTCCTGAGGTTATTGAACATAAGGAGCCTCATCCATCTTCAATTGAGTCTATGGCACCTTCCTCCTCTGTTATTTTGTCTCAGACATAACCAATATATCTTGGGTCGGACAGTGAACCTCTTCCACACAAACTTCTGAGTATTGAAGAGATCCCTCAACAGGAGACTCGTCATTCTACTCCTGTTTATTAAGAATGAATTTTTTCTATCAAACCTATCCACGTCCGTCTCTTTAACCTCTAACATAATCTCCTTTACCTGATTCTTTGGGCCTACTTGTGGATTTGTCGCAAAAATCTTTATTGGGATTGTTAAACATAACTAGAGTTGATTCAAACTCCCAGCTTGTGTCCACCACTATGGTTAGGACATCAATGTCGCTTACTCATCAATTTTTGTAACATCACCAGAAAATCATTTACATGGTGGTCCATCCATCCTCCCTGATTGTCAGTCATTGTCTGGTACCTTTTGTGGTGTGGCTTTCAATCCTTCGACCTCTGCCATGATATCCAATCTGGGAATAATGTCTGGTACTTCTCTTATGAATGCCACATGGTCTTCTCCTCTTTCTCCATCTCCACCTACAATAGAGCAATAGGTGAACCCTTATATCAATGGGCATAGCTACCCTCAACAACCCAACCCTCCTTCTGTTGTGTACGCTCTATCTGGATCACAGTTTCCTCCATCATCCCCTCCTCCCATGGCAGGGAGGCAAGTTGTTGTTGGTATACCTCAATATGGTAATTGACCTAGTTATAGTCCTCCTTGTCCTTGAATGGATTCCAGTGTTTGGCAACCTACTTTACCCACTCAACCTAGTTCTTTATGGAATCGATTGTTGAATCCTCAAACTATGTTGTCTTTATCACAAATTCCTACTTATCCATCAACACCTCAACAAGCTCAAATACATGTGATCCAACCTTTACAGTCTATTTCAATGATGTCTGGTTCCCCCCAAATCTCTATTAGTCAACTTGTAAAAGGTTCCTCACCTTCTCAATCACTTGCACAAGGTACTCCTCAAGTTTTGGTAGGTCAAATTATTTAAAATTTGTCACAGTCTCAATCAAACCTGTACTAGGGGGCAATGCAAACCACTACCAAGAAACAATAAGGATCACATAAAGTACCTTTTCAAGACCAAAAAATCCAAACCCAATCATTCCAATAAATTTATCGCCATCTTTGGGCTGGGAAACAAACCCACTTATATGTTGGCTATTAGAATCCTCCATATTCTAGTAACCAAGTTCCTTATTATCAGAACCCTCCTTACCCAAGAATGCAAGTTCCTATTCCCCAAGCTATCCCTTCATATCTAGGTCATCCACCTCCAGACTTTAATTATCAGTTGCCTTTTGTGGCTACTCTTGAAATACCATATGTTACTCGATTTACTAATGACCCCATTACTTATTCGCCATGGTGGCCAATTATTCCTACTAAGTTTCCTTTTGATATCCCAAAATTCAATGGGAATCCTGGAGAAGAGTCATCAACGCATGTTATGATGTGTCATCTATGGTGTCACTATGGTGTTCATCCAATTCACTTAATGATGATTCCATTCGAATTTGTCTTTTCTAACGAACGCTTGCAGGTATCGTAGCTAAATGGTATATTGAGTTACCTAGAGCGTCATTTCACAACTTCAACAATTTAGCCACTAACTTCCTCACACATTTCTAGTTTCCCATCAGATACGAAACTGTTGGGTCCCTATAATACTAGTGATTACCCCATTACTATTGTAGTTATACCCCTTATTAATATTTTTGTGCCCCTATTGCCCCCATATTGTTATTACTGTGCCCCATAGAATCCCTCTATTGTTATTTTTGTGGCTTTATATTATTATTGTTAGGTCGGCTGGGTTATATTGTGACTCCTTAGACTCCTATATATAGAAAGGAGGTTTTGTCATTTAAATCATCCAAGAATTGTTCATTTATGTAATGTAAAGGAGGTTTCCCCCTTGAAGAAGCTGAATTCTAAGGCGTTGATCTATCTTTTATATCTTTTCTTAAGTTGGTTTCATAACAACAATAATATGATCTGCCTTCATTTTGCAGCTTTTCTCTCCCTCTTAATTGTCATCAATCTTCCTCTTTCGCTTCTCTTGCATGAGATTGTTGACTTCTGCTTCTACTGTTGTTTATTATGAATGTGTTGCTATTTATGGAGAAGTATTCAAAGTTCTTGCTATACTAACTGACTCATTGAGTCTAGAGGCATTCTAGTAGTACCTCCAAGGATATTCCTCTAGCCAATGAAATACAGTGTTGATCCACATGAATTAAACTCTCGGATAGTAGTCCTTGAAAATATTGTGGGGTTGATACGGATTAAAGTATTTAGTGTTCAACTCAAATTTTTACAATGTCCTTAGCCTCGACATCCTCATATTTTACGTTCTTAATCTTTGATAATTTTAACCACAAAGGAAGAGAGGGTCATGGAACTTTCTTTTTCTTATGTAGTGCTGCTAACAACCCTATAGAAAGGTGGTATGATACTTCTTGCATGATTAGTTTGTTAGTCACATACCTTGGAAAAACATGTGGAGGCTTCTCTTTGGGAAACACCCTAATAAAGGTGCCACCTTGTGATTTATACCAATCTGCAATGTCCACTATCGCCTCCATTTCTTCTCGGGACATGCAAGGTGGATCTTGCTCAAAAATAACCTTGTATAGTGGGATGATAAACTGGTCAGTCATCCATACCATTAATCCTCGATAAATACAGTCAGAAAGAAAATTGTAATAGATGTTCACGATAGTCTCTCATGGCATCCATGTTTAGTTCATTCTAGGGAACTTATGCTACGCATATATTTCATCCAATAAGTATGTGGACATGTAGAATCCTTCTCACTCATTATTAGGTTAATTACGAGCCTGAGTTACATGGGACTTTAACTTTTAATGTAATAGATCTAACAAGTTGGATGGCCACCCATCACTTACCAACTGGTCTAGTAAGACTTCCCACCCTTCAGGAAAGGTTTTCAAGCTCTTCTGGCCATATTTTCTACAAGTGAAGATAATAAATAATTGGTAAGCCTTCTTGAGGGACTTTGTCTTGTACACATGGTTAGGTGCCTGCCGAAACCTTGATGGATTTTTCAGCCAGTTCTTGATAATGCCTCCGATGTTCACATAATTGTGGGTGGCATAGAAGAGTGATACCATGCACTTCAATGAATCAGGAAAGTGATACATCTACTAAAAATATTTTTTCTTAAAGGTGGCAAGTTTCTTACTGCTAGCACTTCTTAATGTCATACTCTGTTCATCTGTATGTGAGACAATTTAGCTAGTGATGTCTACCAATAGGAAGGTGGACTATCTGCATGCAACCTTGTATAACCTTTATTTTCATATGGTCAAATAAAATTCCTAGTCCTCAAAATATGCCTAAAATTCCTTTCCAAAAGTGTCTTTGATATGTTTCTATTTCAATGTTGTTCCCTTCCTAGTAAACAGCTAAGTACATGTACACACTCATAAATCAATCGATGTGTGCACAAACACTTCTACAGTACTTCTCTCAGTGGTTTCCTTTGATGGAACTCTCTTAGATGCCATGTTAACTGTGACTGCTAAAGATATCCTCAACAACTACTCTACTTCTGGGACAAACAAGACACTCATGGCAAGAAAATGTCAGCTTAAAGAAAAACAACTTCAAGGCAAGTTCAAACAACAAGTTAGACAATAGATTTGATGTATTACATAGTTTTTCCTGATAGGGATGACTGTGTGAGCATGGGAATTGCACACTATGCACTCCTAACAAGTAAGGTGTAATCTTGATGACTGGAACTTTGCAATGTGTATTTCAGCCTATGAAATTGCCCAGGAGAGAGTAGACATTGTGTTGTCTGAGTGGCCAAGCTGGAGGCTAGATCTTGGAAATCGATGGTGAAAAGTTGGAGCATGCTAGGCTATTACTTGTGAAAATTCAGAGACCATGGTTATGGATTGAACCTCCATATTACATAGTGTTAGGTGTGAAAAGTGAGATCAGGCAAGGGGAAACCCATATTTGCCCAAGGGAAGTGTGGAAAACTATTTGATCTAAGAGATAGTGTGAAGTTGAGTGAAAACATGACTAAGTGTAGATTGATGCATGTGAGAAAGTGAAACAATTGATTAAACATAAGGAAAGAAAATAATGTGAGGAGACTAGTCGTAATGGAAACCATTGGTGAAAAAACAAGAAACCTAACGTCACTTGAGAAGGGGAATCTATAACCTGAAACAACAATTATATAGGTTAAAACAAGTTAAAACGCCAACAACTATGTAGAGTAACAACTTAAACAACACTCACACAAGATAAACAACAAAAAGAGACAAAAAATGTGGCAAAAGATGAAAAAATAAAAACTCACCAGGAAAAGGGATTATGATCACACTAAAGGCTACTTCATCTCCTCGAGAATGCTAGAGCTCCAATATTTAATATGTATATGAGCTCTAGTAGCATTGATTAAACAGATTTGGTTAACTTAGGGTTTATGATGCATATTCCTATAATTAAGGAAAAATGAAACTTGGAAGAATTTTTTAAAAATAGTGAAATTTCTTCATTTGGGATGCTAGAAATATATCCCTATTTTCTAGCGATGTTTTTTTTCTTTTTCTTTTTTTCTTTTTCTAGGGAAACTTGCCATGCACACTACTAGGAAGGACAGTGCAGTTCCAGGAACTGGGCAACTTTCTTGTTCAGTGCATTATGTGGTTTCAGAGCTAAGTGAGGGTTGCACAATTTTTGGGCTTAGTGTTCTGTTTCCTCCTCATAGATGTGCAATTTATTGAGATCAAGTCTCATTGCCAGTGAGGACTGTGCAATTCCTGACAACAAGGTGAATTTCCCTCAAGAATTGTACAGTTTGTGAGGGAAGACCATAAGTGTTGTGGTACCAATATAGGAGATCCTATTGTGAGTTAGAAAATAAATGAAGTAAGAAAACAAAAGCCAAAATGAAAAGATAAGTCTCATTCATAACATGAATAACCAGATCAGTGCAAGGTGAGATGTTGTGGATAGGAAGGAAGGCTTGAAAAATCGAAGCATAGGAAAACTTTTGGATGGCGGTTGTAGCTACTATAACATAAATAAATATTTGTTTTATGATATTTTGGTATGAGTCAATATACTTGTGATAATGAATCACGCTAATATGGACTGACTTGTGCAAATGTCATAGTCTCCCATGAGATACATTGAAGTATGTGTGTGATTATGTGATTTATTTGGTTGATGTAACATGGTATTTTTACAAGTTGTTTTAATGTTGGATTGATTGCATGATATGAGTATGTTTTTATAAGATTGCATGAAGGAATGATCTTGTTTTAAGATGGTTCTAGTAATGCAATATGCACTGAGACAACTGATATGCACATGAGTACAAGTGGGTGATAGTTGTACAATTATGACTAATGAATGTGACTTCATTATTAGATGGTTTTAGTATTAGTAAAGGAAGATTTCAAATCAATAGACATGGTGTCTTGATCCTTGGAACAAGTGACTGACATGTGTGAACAGTTGCATGGAAACATTCTTGGTATTACCATGACAAGGTAATAATTGATTTATTTATATAAATAACTACTTAGTGTTATGATAAGACATAATAAGACTCAATTGCAGCAAATAAGATGTAAAAGAAAGGATTTTGGTGATAATTCTTTTAGCTATGTTTGGAAACCACAATTCCAAATGAATGAGTGTTTTTCATGAATGCATGAAGTCCTATTAACCTTAATTTTGTTCTACATTATGTGGATATGTGATATATTCCTGAACATATATTTGATAGATATAAAAGATGGCTTCTAGTTATGGATGGATTCATCAAGGAGTTGGAGTCCCTTGAGAGATGATACATGTAAATATTCAGTTATAGGTCAGCGTGTTGGGTACAACAAGGTAAGGTAACTAGCATATTGTTATGTTAATTTATGCACTCACAATTTTGTGTTTATGGAAACTCATGTAGGGGATTGCATGGAAAGAGAGACTTCCAAGAAATATTGAAGAGGGCTCAAGTTGATCTTTCCTTTGGAAGCAATTCGAACCATGGGATTGAGCCTTGGTGTTCATTTTTAGTTTTGTGCTTTTGGTATTTTGTGAGTTTTTTGCATTTGACTTGTGGCTTTGATTTTCTCTGGTGCATCGACATGCCACCTAGTTTGTGGTATCATATTGGTATTGGTTTTCCATGGTTTTATTCTTATTCGCTTCTTCTTCTTGCCTTTTATGTTTTGAGGGCCTTGGGATTTTGGTTGGGGGAATGTGAAAGTTAAAGGAGCTTGGGGAGAGCTGAATAAAACCCAACAAGTAATGTAAGACTCAAATGAAGCCTCATGCATGTATAAATGTAGGAGAAGAAAAGAAGGTAATAGTCATTTGGGTTGGTTGGATCCATTGGGATAAATGGATGATGGAAAGAAAATCATCATAAATATAATAATAAAGCTAAGTAAATGGATTTGAGGCATCAGAAGCCTTCACTATGTTGGGAACTGTTGTTCTTGATGTTTTGAATGTTCTACACAAATAAAGGAAGTTCTCTTAATCTTGACCTTATGAAATTTGGTAATTATGTTATTTTCATGATTATATATATATATCTATATCTATATATATAATCATATATAATTTATATTTATATATATATTATATATATATATATATATATATAGATATATATATATATATATTATTGTCTGAAAGGGGTCATCAAGGATCAAAATTGATTTATGCTAATATTATATGTATATATATGTATTTACATATCTCACTATCTAACAATATCATTAGGGACCATGCTTGTGGAGAAATGATTTCCTATGTAGGTGAATGGCATGAGGAAGTTCCTAGTCTTATGAGAAATCAAGTGGGATGAGTATCCTTGACAGCTCTATGAGTTTAGTATCGTGTGGATAAGATTTGTTGTTATGTTCCTATTACTATGCCTATGTTTATGCTATGGACAAAATATATTGAATGATATATTAGAGGAATGGAAGAAGTGTTGTTTGCAACATGCTAGGAGAAGCATGGGTAAGTAGAAAGATACTAGAAGATAGGTTTCTTGGTAGAGATAATGTGGTCTCTGGTTTCATATATGGTGTTGTGTACATGTTGGATATGCAATGTTGTGTACATTTATATGCGGTGTTGTGTACATGTGGTGTAGTGTACTGATTGCAGATATTGTGTTGTGTGCATACAATGTTTTTTGCATGTTATACATGTGGTGTTCTATGCACCTGGTTTTTTGTAAATGTTGTGTTGTGTCCATGTGGTCCTATGTACATGTTGGGAAAGTGATGATGTATACACCTTATACAAGTGGAGCTATGTGCATGCGGTGTTGTGTACATGTTGTACATGAGGTGTTGTGTATATGGTGCACATGTGGCGATGTGTGCATATGGTGTTATGTACACATCATGTAGGTGGTGTCCCATACAAGTTATGCATGTGGTGTTGTGTACATATGATGTTGTTTACGCAGTGTGCAGGTCGTGTTGAGTACATATGGTGGATAGTACACATTGTGAAGGTCGTGTTGTGTACAAGTTGTATTGTGTATATGTCAAACATGGTTTGTTGTGTACATGTGATAGTATATTATGGGTATTGTGTAGTCATTGTGTCACAACTAGTGTACTCCTTATGTTTTACTACGTGTACGTATATGTATTTTGTTATACACTGGATGTGGGTGTATGGGTTTTGTTGTACATCAGGTGTAGGTATATGTGTGGTGATGTACACTATGTATATGTGTATGTCTGGTACAATGTGATGGGATAGGCATGAATGGAACTCTCTGAGCCCTTGTTGCTGATATTGAGGGTTGACGTATTTTAGTCTTAGAATGCCCTTGTTTTTTTATGTTGAGGGCTGAGGAAATTTAGTCTTTCAATGCCCTTATTTCTTATATTGATGAAGGAGGTGGTTTAGTCTCTAGATTACCTTATTTATTGAAGAGAAGAGAAGGCATTGGGTTCTTTTTGGGTTTGCCAAACGAAACCAATGTGTATCCATGGTTAAAGAGAAGAGAAGGAAAAGTGTGCTTGCTAGGATTGGAAAACCAAACTAGTGTGTATATGTGGTTAAAGCCAAGAGAAGGAACTAGATGCTTGTCAGGTTAGGGAAATTGATTTAGTGTGTGTGCAGAAAGGACAAAGAACAAAGGAAGAAGTAAAAGGATCATTGAAAGATGAGTATCAATATTTTATTTCAGTTTTTAATTATGCATGTGATATACGATTCTAATTTATGATGGTTACATATCATCTATGGTTCTTGTTTATGAAGGTTACATGTGATCTATGATTTTGATTTCTGATTGTTGTTTTTTTTGGCTAACTGGATATGATATCTTTATACATGATTATATGATCCAGGAGCTAGTTTGACTTATTGTGACAGGAAGTGAATGGACATAGAGGTGTACCTTATTGATGGGATACTAATGAGTTGTGATTTAAATTTATTTAAATTCCTTTTGAGTATAAGGGAATTTATGTTCTTTGTGTGGGAAAGCAGGGAAATGCTTGATTTGGGTGATTGAAACTACCTGCAAGAATTGGCAGCAACAACAAAAAGGAATTGTAACAGGAAGTAGTATATTGATAAAGCATTCTAGAGGGAACTTGTGGGACACAGGTACCCAATAGTGTCCACATTTTTCCATGATAATGCTAAGACTAGTATGACTCTTTTGAGGTATGAATATGCCTTGTTTTTTAGACCTACTAATGTAAGGAATACTTTCCAATGGATTGATAGTGTGGGAAAGGGTATGCCAGGGAACTTGCAAGGTGAGTGACTACATAGAAAGGGGGTGACAGGATTTATCAAGGATATATGTAGAAGATAAGGGAAAGTCAGGGGATCGATTTTTTTATATCATTATCATTTCCATATGGAATTAGAAGTACATTGGGTGCGTTCCTTGGAACAACGAGAGGGAAATTGTTCAATGAGCGAACAACTAGCACAAGGATCATGACATTGGATATTGGATGTAAGTTTGAATTTGGAAGTTGATTATGGACTTGCTACGATGATCCATCAACTATCATTGATATTTCACTAGATAGTATGGCACAATATATCTAATAATATTATATTAGAAAAATGATATTCTACACTATTACGGTTTTATTTGATTTCTAGATCTATAAAATTAACTGTAATTAGTGCATGCATGTAAAACTAAATCAAGAAGAGAAGTAGAGAATGAAAAAATAAGATCACACACACACAATACACATGATATGCTCTCTGAGAAACCCTTTTGGGAGAAAACCCAACGGAAAGGTGAGGTTGCTTCGCTCTATTTATCTCTTTGGAAATATGGATGAAGATACAAAGAAGTAATGTTTGTGGCTCATGGACTGCTATAGTGCATAGATCCTCTTTGTGTGCTCTACCTCATACCTCTCTTGGCTATCCCTTCTCAACTATGGAACAAAATTCTCTTGAAAAAATGGAATGCCTTTACCTCCTAGTGTCCTGATTATAACACAACTTGATAGCCTACTAGTGGTTAATTCTCACTACATCAACTATGAACTAGAGTTACAAAATACATTGTTCTAGAGACTTTTACATCACAAACACGTCACTAGACCCTTTTCCATGAATAATGGGGCTGACATGGCATCCTCACGAACTAAAGGTGTGAAAACAGGAAGGTCAACTCTTTAGTGGCATAACTTCTATATATAGACTCTGATTCATGTGATTCTTGTGTAGTCGGAAGGCTATCTATGTTTATAATAGCATGAAAAGCTGCTATACTTAAGAGGAAAATATTTACCCCCAAAAAAGGTTGTTTGATTCCTTAAAATGGTCCGAGAAGGTTTTAAGCCCCATTTTGCCAAACTGTGTCGCGCCAATAAAAACCGTCTCGTGAGTTGATTCCTCCATTTTTTCCACTCCAAATGCATCGATATGGATGAAAAAAAATATAATGAGCCAATTCATATAATAGTAACATGGTGAATCCTAGTATTACTTTGAGGTTGGAGGTGTGATCCTCTAGATTCCCTTTTTGTTGATACAAACATTGTATCCTTTTATCTCTTCGTAAAAGAAAATGCACATATGTATACATGTGTATTTTTGTGAATACTATATCGATATGGATTTATAAAGATCCATGAATAGTACATCTATTTATTGGTTGAAGCAAATGTGCATAAGTATATGTTTTTGTTACTAGAAATATCATAATGATATATGTTATAAATCTCTAGTAAATGATATATTTGTTATGTTTTCAGCAGTTGTCATTGTAAATACTGCATAAAGATTTGCTATAAATCTCTATAGGTAACATGTTTTGTTTTCAATGGTTTGTTGGTCATAGGTGTCATAAAACACCAAGGACGGTGTTCCCTTAAGTGGGAGCGGTTTTTAACAACCCTGAGTTAAATTTTCATGTAATAAAAACTAATAAATGAAAAATAAGACCAAGGACATGGGACACATATTCCAAGCTAAATGTTGGGAAACAAATCTTATTGGGTGTCACTTTCAATTTATTTATGGGTAAGAAAATTAGCAAAGGAAAAGAGGCATTAGTTGGAATTTTATTTATGAAAATAAAGGAAAATAGGATAAAAGGGAGATGAAAGGTCAGAGATTTGCATGACAAGGATGTTGAAGGAAAATGAACAAACTAGAGACACTAATAATAGAATGTCTTATGAGGCGTTTTACGAAAAATTTGTTAGTTTATTTTACATATTTTTTCAATTTGGATTTGAAATTAGTTTTAGAGAGAGAAGAGCACCAATAGGTGAAATCAAGCAAGCATGCAAAGGAAGGAAAAGGGAGGACAAGGAAATAAAAGAACAAGAGAGGAGGGTTGGATTAAGCAGCTTGAGAATGATGGTTTTACACATAACAAGTTGCACGTGTGATTTCTTGATTGATGTGTGAATGGATAATACATGGATTGGTTTATTTGGTTCATTTGTTGTCATTGGCATGGGTTTTGTTGGTTTTCACAGTGGTTTCATCCTTGCCTTCATATTTCCAGATAGCCATGGTGTAATGTGATTCTTGTCTTGTTGAACTCTGGATTCTCGAAATGCTTTGGAATCAGGTGAGGTTGCCTCTTAGAGAATCCCTCGACAGGTCGGTGGATATGCGAAAATTATTTAAGGTAATGGTGAATAAACTCTAAGGCATCCATGACTATTTTGACCTTAGTGATCTACTAACCACTTTTGGTAGGATCACGATAGACTGAGGGAGGAAATGATTTAATGTCTAGGAATCCCTAGTTGTCTATTTCTTGAGATCCGATATTAATTCTTGGAATATGGCATGGTGGTGATTAGATGAAAGAAAGATTTGGCTCAATAGTATCTATTTTTAGTCCATATGTGGAAGTCCCTTACTTGGTTGTATTTTGAATTAGTTAACAAGATTTGATTTCCTATTGTATTTTATGAGCACTTATACATGTTATTAGGGTGGTTTGATGGATTATGTCATGGTTAATAATATATTTATATGTTGGTTATAAGCATGGATTTGTAATGTTCTCTAGCTATGTGTTGTTCAGGATTTTATAAGTATTTTATGGTTAATGGATGCATGGGATAACAATTGTTATTACAACTATTATGAGATGGCATTAGGAATTCTTGGTGTTTCCCAAAGAATTTTTAAACTCCTATTAAAAAATATGCATTCATGACCTATAGTTTACATGTTCGTTGTGTGTTTGATGAAATGAAGGTCAGGGTTAGGCTTGGTTAGGTCAAGTTCTTGTTCAAGTTTTGTATGATTAGCATTGTCATTAATCTATTTATCATTCTAGAAAGTCTAAGGAACTTTTGGGTAATGGTCTGTAGTTTTGCCCAAAATTATGGCTTAGATATTGAGACTATACCCTCTTACCAAAGGATTTGGGTTACAACCACACTGAGGCAGACTTGTTCATCTGGTCGAAGGTTCATAACACACCATTGCAGTCTTATGCATGTGCTTCCGAGTCTAGGTGACTGAAAAAGTTCAATCTTAGGGATTTCCCACCTGGGGTGTTTCATTAGCTCCTGGGTGTTTTCTAGTCCTTGTAAGATGTTAGAATATGGTCAGTAAGTTATTGGGTGCATATAAGGTGTCTCTTAGAAATACTAAATGGATCACATTAATTATCAACCTGGGTAAGTCTTTCTGTTTCAAGACTGTACACAATACGTGCACGTGATGAAAATCGTTATATCTACAAAGAATAATGCTTTAAGATATCTTATTGATTTCAATAAAATATTAAGCGGATAAAACCATAGCTATCAAACTTGTAACTTCAAGGAGGTTAACTTATTCAATCACCAAAACTCAATCTTAATCAAAAAATCTAATTGCAATTACATCAATCGAGTGCACCGTAGTGATAACAAAGCTCTTTCAACTTGATCTAAACTTCTGCATAAAATTAATAGACCTGATCTAACCAATAACACTCTAGATATCAATTAACAAGAAATGATTGTTACCTAATAATTAAATCAATCTACGACATAAATAAATTAAGCCAATCAATAGAAATAAGAATTAATGGAATGAAGACACAAACTCAACACTAGTGAAATTAAATCAATCGTAAAGCTATAAAATAGAGTAATTAAACTTGCAGTAAAAGAAAGGTAAAAGTATAAAAAAGGGGAACAACAGTGAAATTGACCAGTGACTAGGCCCAAGACGCTAGTGATTACAACTAACAAACTGAAAGGTGAATTATATATTATTCATTAACTCTAAATTTCGTCACAATCACGATTGTGTTCATCAGAATAATGTCGTCTCTTTAAATTAAAGATGAAGTAAAAGAAGCAAGAGTTGTTCTACTCTATTTGTTTTTCCCCTCTTATAGTCAAAGAGGAAAAGAGATAACTACGACTCCTCAGGATCAGGAGATCCTGAGGAATTTGCTACCAAATACTATTATCAAACAATCTTTCTTCTTCTATTGATCCTCTTGATTCTCTTCTCAACTTTCCCACACAAGACATGCTCTTTTCTCCTTGTTTAGCCTTTGTTGTTCAATAGATTGAACAATAGTTGTCCCATTCGCTAATCTTTGCATAAAAAGCAACAAAATTTAGTTTTGACAACCAGTTCATATCAAAAGAAATTTTATTAAGTTTTTATTGAAATTTTATCAAAATATTATTATATCATGGAACAAATGCATAAAAAGGAGGAAAAAGGTAATATAATCAAGGGTAAATTTATACATATTGCATGGCCCAACATACTCCCCTGCTTACCTTGTTTAATGTTCTCACAAAAATAATTACTTATTATCTAATGCAGTTAAAGAGTAAGAATCAACTACCTTTTCTTTATACAACCTAAAACCTTGATTTTGTATTAATTTTGCAAAGGCTATCCCTCCATGACCTTCAGGCAACTCGTAATCAGAACGATATCCTTCATCTTTAAAAATATCCACTGCATCATGCAACATTACATTCTTTTCAAGCCATGCCTCTCCTTCTACCAACAGAATAGAAACTTCAGCTATCATAGCTTCTGATACTATTATTCTTAAACCTTTTACTATGGACTACTCATTCCATAAGTGTTGTAAAAATTCGAGAGCGATTTCCCTACTGGGGGCCTGAAGCCTGGTGAAATATGAAACCCAACCTATGTGCACCAAAATTTCCCTGGGTCTGTAATAAATTTCCAACACCAAGGGCTCTTAGCGAACTAATTTTCCACCCATAATGCTCAAATTATTTCGATATTCTCCCTACAATTTTCAAAGATTAAGACAGTAAGAAAAATTCAGCAGAGAATAAAAATTGCTTTGGTAAAATGGAACAACAAGTAGATGTAACAACTAAATTCTGTAATGTCAACAGGAATTTCCATAATAATTAATAATATTAATTCTTAGAATATTATACTTCCACATATCATTTGGTCATGTGATATCATAGCAACATATTAAGTCCAATAAGCGGAATAAATATAGCACACGCAAAGGTGTCATGAGAATCCCCCCCCTCCTTAAAAAGAGAGGTCGCCTATGATCAAGTAGACAAGGAAAGTATTGTTCTAATGGCTATGCAAGGAAAAGAACAATATGACATTGAATGAAACAGAGCCTGCATATAAATGATAGGACAACAAGAGGTATGGCTATAATGAGAGCGGAGTGTGTAAAGATAGTTATGAATAAGAGAAAAGACGCTTAGATTGATGATCAGTTATGTGAGAGAGAAAAGGACAACAATATGGAAAAAAGATGATCTGTTGACGGTATTCTAGCCGAAAATGATACAATTAACAGAAAACAATATCTCATGCGTAAGGGTTCAAAAAGGGGAAAAATTAAGGAAATAACTTCTCCGATAAAACGAAAGAATAAGAAGAGGGTATTATAGTAATATTTCATGATAAGATATAACTTCAATACCATAAGTAGAACCTCTATAGCTAGCAGGCATCCATAGCCTCGACAGGGTTGCTTTTTAAACCTTATGAGCCAGGATCCTCAATTTATAAATGGAGAATTGTAGTGTTGTTCTATAGAAGAGATCAATGTGCTAGTGTGGTAACCATATGACCACACTGCCATTCACTAGGATGTAGAAAAAGTGATCAGTCTAGCTCATGATGAGACCTCTCGTTCCAAGGATATTCTGGCTATCCAATGGATCATAGCCCTGGTGTGGTGGCCATAATGGGAAATTCACTTTGCTATAGCCTTATGAACATGGTAGGTTGGCTCGTAATGAGACCCCCTATCCTCCATCTGAAAACAAAATTTTATTGTTATTACACATTTTTAGGACAAATAGAGGGAGGCTCAATACTCCTTAAGAGCAGGGATGGTGGAAGAAGTTTTAACGTGTCAATAAAAAAGTATACCCATAGTCTTATTTCTTAAAATACACAGAAGATTATAACCAGGAAGGGTGGAACCAACATGGTATTAAGATGGTCAATCAGTATCAAGTACAGTAGAAAGCTATGCAGGAGAGCAGTATATAAATAATTGTGTCCCTTTATTGAAAAGAATCTATCATCAAAAAGATGTCCTGTTAAGGATCATAATGTTAACGATGTTAACTCCCTTCAATAGAATCCATAAATTCTTGTCCTCATAAAAGTAGTGTACTTCATGCCATGAAAAGAACACAAAATGAAAAACAAAAGAAAAATGGGGCTAAGATAAGTGAAGAGCAATCACACAAAAGAAAAATTTTGTTGTTCAATTGGGTTGAACAGTGGTTGTTCAAATGTTTGAACAAGAGTTGTTCAATTAAATGAACAACAAAACAATGCCAAAATAAAATAAGTGTTGTTCAATAGATTGAACAACAACTATTCAATTAATTGAATAGCAACTATTTAATTAAATAAATAACAAAATAACACAAAAAGAAAAGAAGTTTTGTTCAATAGATTGAACAGCAGTTGTTCAATTCGATTGAACAACGACTGTTCAATAGATTGAACAACAAAACAACGAAAAGAAAGAAAGTGTTGTTCAACTCGATTGAACAACGGTTGTTCAATAGATTGAATAGAAGCTGCTCAATTAACTGAACAACAAAACAAGCATAGAAAAAGAAAGAAAAAAAGAAAAGAAAATCAAATCAACAATCATATTTAGATATTTTACAGAGAAGAAATAAAATTTATAAAGATGAAGTTGTCGAAGGATTGCCTTATGCAGCTAAAACTTGCATGGTTGGGTCCTCATGTATGTACTGGTAGAAGGATTATCTAGTAAGTGGTTTTTGGTAGAGGTGCACCCAATGCCTATTTTCTTTAAAAGAAGAACCAGAACCATCAGTGGAGTTTAGCGTAAGAGTGCCATTGTCATGCACTTGCTTTATTTCGTAGGGACCTAACCACCTAGTTTGTAGTTTGCCACAAAAGTCTTGAAGCCTAGAATCATAGAGAGGTGCCCAGGGGCCCTCATGAAATGTATTTTTCTTAATCAGGGCATCATGCCATCTGGCTCTTTGTTGTTGAATAAATGGCATACACTGTAGAGCCAATAGCCGAATTTCATCAAATTCGTTCATCTTTTGTAACCTATTAACCTAGGCTTCAGTTAAATCCAGTCCCACTTCCTCGGCTATCCTTAGCATTTGTATTTCAAATTCTACAAGAAAAATGGGTTCCTTACCAAATTCCAGTTGATATGGAGAGTATCTAATAGTGTTTCTCCATGTTTTGTGATATGCCCACAAGGCCTCTAGTAGTCAAACATTCCAGTCTCGTCAATGTGATGAGATTGTCCTTGGTAGAATAGCTTTGATAACTTTCTTTGTGCTCTCCACCTGAGCGCTTTCTTGCGGGTGATATAGAGAAGTAATTTTGTGTGTCTTGTGATGATTTTAAGAGTAGCAGAAATATTTTGACCCACAAATTATGGTCCCCCATCAGTAATTACTTCTCTGGGTAAGCCATATTGCACAAAAATTTCGAAAAGAAAATTAATAATAGTTTCTTTGTTTCTCTTGGTAACGCTACTGCTTCCACCCACTTAGTTACATAATCTGTTGCAACCAATACATACGATTTTTGGTTGAATGGTGGTCTAAAGAGCACAACAAAATCTAATGCCCAACACTCAAATGGCTCTATCACCAGCTGTGGATGCAGGGTCATTTCATCAGATTGGCCAGGGTGGTCCATTCTTTGGAAACTATCACATTCCTTGACAAATTTCTTAGCATATTTAAAAATATTGGGCCAATACTAGCCCATCTATAGAATTTTATGTCCAGTTCTATGATCTGCAAAGTGTCCACTGCACGGTCCATCATGGCAAGATTTTAAGATATCATAAATTTCATCCTCCCTAATGTACCTGTGGATGTGCAGATCAGATCCCATGTGGAAAAGGTATCATCCAATCCAAGAGAAATGAGTGCGACGTTGAACAATCAATTTTCTTTCTCTGGGTGTCATATGTTTCAACAATTTTCCCACTACTAAGTAGTTCGCTACATTTGCATACTTTGGCATTTTTAAAGCCACAACAAACAAATGTTCATCCGAGAACTAATCGTCTACTGCCACTGTATCGTCTTTTCTTGGCACTCGGGAGTGGAATTCTCCCACGAGGTTCTCCTTCCCTGGCCGATCCCTTATAATTATGACAAATTTCTACAAAAGTAGTAACCAATGCGTCACTCTTCCATTTGTAATTCATTTATTGGCTAAATATATAATGGCAGAGTGATCAGTATATAGAAATACAGGGTATCCAGTTATATAGTGTCTAAATTTGTTGATAGCATAAATAACAGCTAGAAACTCCTTTTATGTTATTGTGTAATTCAACTCATCAGGAGTTAGGTTTTTGTTGATTTAATATATAGCGTAGGGTTTCTTGTCTTCCTCTTAGCCAAGAACAACTCCAATGGTTGTGTATGATGTGTTTGATGAAATCTGGGAAGGTATATCCCAATTCAGGCCTCGTAATACTGTTGTCAATATTAACCATTTCAGATTTATGAAGGCAGTGTCAAATTTATCAGTACATATAAAATCAACATTTCCTATCAAGGCATATAAAGGTTCAGAAATTTGTGAAAAGTTCTTTATAAATCTATGATAATATCCAGCAAATCCCAAAAAATTACATACCTGTGTTTGAGTGAAGGGAGTAGCTAATGAGAGAATTACTTGTATCTTTGTTGGATCTACCTGAATTCCAGCTGCTGAAATGTAATGACCCAGAATCAGGCCCTCTACCATCATAATATGACACTTCTCATGACTTAAGCATATTCTAGTGGCAATACATCATTCCAAGACTTTATCCAATGCTTGTAATGCCTAATCAAAGTCATCTCCATAGGGTGTGAAATCATCCATGTATACCTCCAATCCTTCATTCATCAAGTCTACAAAAATAATTAGTATGGCTCTTTGGAATGTAGCAGGTGCTTTGCACAATTTGAAAGGCAATGCCCTGTAAACATATGTCCCCCAGGGATAGGTGAAAGTAGTTTTATCCTGGTCTTCAGGGGCAATTTGAATTTGGTTGTAGGCACTGAAGCCATCTAGGAAAGAGAATAATTTCTTTCCTGCTAGTGTATCTAGTTCCTGGTCGATAAATGGAAGGGGGAAATGTTTTTTTTTGTGTTGATTTGTTGAGTTCTCTGTAGTCAATGCATATCCACCATTTTCCATTCTTTTTGGGGATAACTACTAATGGAGAAACCCATTTACTATAAGATATAGTGTTATCACAACATCCGACCTTGATATGTTGCTGATCAAGTAGAATATGAGTAACTCTTTCAAACCAATCTCTTGGTTGAGGCTTAGCCTCCTCAACCTGAGAGGGCTCTCTCAAAGGGCTTAAGGTTTTTGATTAATGACTAGATGTCTAACTCTAGGAACAAAATGGACAAATGTATAACTGGTTAGCTGGTTGAATCAAAGATTAGCAAATATCTATTGGCCTATGGAGTCAAGATAGTATTCAACAAAAAAACATGATCAACAAAGATGGAAGTCAAGGCACTTAGAGTTTATGTTTTTAAATAAAATAGTAACAAAATGAATCAACACAATTTACAAGCATGTGAAGGAAGTTAGAACATTTTCCAATGAATTCTAAGTAGTAGAAGCTTATACCACTACAAATAAGTAATTGAACAAAGTGATAAGAACATCAGACACATAAACTCCTTGTGAATCTTGAGTAGAGAAACTGATCTCTGTATAAGTATGAGAAACAACAGTTTCTTATAATAACACAACTTTCTTTTGCTAATGAAATTTCCAACCCTAAGGAATTCTATTCTCAAGCTTTATATAGAGTTTTACAACCTTACATACTATGATCCATCTTTAGAGGAATTCAAATTCCTAACTTAGACACCTACCTTTTCATAAAACAAACTACTTAATTACAACTTGACAACTAGTTGTCTTTAAGAGTCCTAATACAAATAGGAGATAAGAGTGAAACTCCTAAAACATGCTTCTAACAACCTTATCTATATCTTCAATACATTCTTTAATCAGCTGCCAACCATGTCATTGAGCTTGATGATGTCCATAGCGTTGTTGCAAAATCTACTGAGTCATGACCTAACTGTCCTGAAAACTAGGAGACAGAGTTCCTCCTTTTAAGGCCCTTAATCCCTTCTACTTATCTTCAAGTAGTTTTGTTAGTATACATGTGGCATGCATTGATAACCCGTTAACATTTCATTTTCCACCTGTGCAAAGAAAAGGAAGCTCAAAAATATGTAGGAAATACAAAACATGACTGTGCTATGAAAATACTTTGTTTTCATAGCACAAATTTTATATCATTTATGAAATACTTCCTGGGACTTCGCTTTCTATACCACTACCCTCTGAGACTTTATACATGATCCCAAATCTACCAGCAACTTCAAAATTTGGAACTAATCAAACCTTACCTCTGGAAAGCATCCATAAGTGCTAAATCATCATCTTCAGCAGTTTCGTAGCGCGCTACGAAACTGTTGTGTATGCTTTTTCGATACAACTTCAAAAACCTATAGTTTGTGAGTTTTTCAAAATTCCATGAAGATTGATATGATCAACCAACAATAAAAATAACTTACCCTTATAGATGTTCTTCTTCACAGTTGTTCTTCCTTTTATATGCCAAAACTCTTTTTATGTGCCAAAACTATTTTAATGTATCTCCTTCACTACCCCTTTTGAACACCCTGATTCATTACTAAAGTAGACCCTTTTCCAAATTTGGTTAGTTTTATTTCTTGGTCTTCAATTTTGCTCTTGAATCCCCTGTTTGTAGCTCTCTCAGTTGGGCATTAATCTTCCATACAAATATGGCTTCTTCGATTGTGGGAACAGTCTAGGTAAAGTATTGAGATTCATTGTTTACTATTTATGGTTTCGACACCTTTTCAACTTCCCAGAGAGCTTTCATCCTTTTGAAATTTTACCTTTCAGCAGCATGCTCTCTTGCTCTCACTCTTAGTCTAGCAATTTCATTGTTGGCAACTTTTAACCTTTCTTCCATAACCTCATAACTGGCATTTTCTATCTGAATGGCAGGAACTATGCTTTTGTCACCTTCAGGTCTTGGAGATGGAATGTCAATCAACTCTTCTTGAAAAGAAGATGTTTATTCTGTTCTCCCCAGTTTAATATTTGGCTCTTGCATCTTCTTGGATTACTTTGTTAAGGGTTTTCTGGGTTTGAAAACAAATGTTGTGATGTCATCCTCACATTCCAATTTCTTGGAGGGTTTCATTTTCTTTGACTTTCCTTGATCAGATTTTATCACATCTTCGTACACCAAAGGGGATTTTACAATATCAATTGCTTTAAAATATCATTTAAATCACCCTTCAAGATAGAACCTTCTCCCAAGATCATTGTTTTACCTTTCTCCTTTGCAATTTGACTTCTAGTCAATCGTTTTTGAACTAGTTTGTTGGTTGATTGTTCTTGTGTCATTCCCTTAACCTCAAGAATCTTTTCCTTTGTAGATTTAGGAGTCGTAAGGATGACTACTAGTGCTTTGCTTACTTGTTCTTTCACCTACTCCCTAGGTTTCAACTTAACATACCCTTTTTCCCTGGACATTTTAGACTTGATGGTTTTTGCTGATGGAGTTCCTTTGACCCTAGGGCTCTCTACACCTTGTTTTTCTTCTCCAAAGTCACATAAAAGAAAAAATGAAGACCATTCTTTGTTGATCCTCTTGAGTTCATGTAGAACTATCTGTTTCATCAGACAATGATGAAATAGGGAAGTTTCACATTCTTGAGATTTCAATTGTACTTTATCTGCCATCTTAGCTACACTTCGAAATAATATGTAAGGAAAATCTAGAGAAATCATACCAGTAAAATGTAACAAGAGTTTAAAATGATATGGATAAACCTTTTGATATCTACCTTCATAGGTGAAATAACGTTTAATGTTGAAGAGAAATTTGGTATAGCTATTCTTCATGTAGTTTTTGGGAATTGCCTTGGTTAAGTCGATTTCTAAAAACTCTGGCTTTAGGAACACCTTACATGGTTCCATGTCGAATCTGAAGTTTTTGAACCATGTCTCTTTCCTGCTAAGAATTGTTTTCACCAACACTATGACCTCTGGGGAAATTTACAAGTTTAGCATTTCGACCTTTTTGCTAGAGCTAGTGAAATGTACTACAAACACCTTTGTCACCTGAGTATGTCCTTCCTACAATTTCTTACAGAACTTCCAGCATCCTGCTTTCTTGAAGGCTTTTAGAGTTGCTTTGTCTCTAATCAAGACCGTAGTGCTTTCAAGCTTTGTTCTCAAGAAATGACCAGACCTGTGACATTTCTTCTCCTCTGTCATCTTCCCTTCTGAATTCTTGTAACAAAAATTAGCCTCGCTTGCCAATGGTGGTCAACCTCGCCTGAATTATGGATGAGGAGAACCTTCGTGGAAGATTACCAAAGCTTATTGTTCAAAAACCATTATGTTTGAGGGTTTGCATACGAACTAAAACAATGAGTCTAGCTAGCCCTTTTGAATTTGGAAATATCTAACATAATGAACCCTAAATTCGAAATGATGAATTTGGATGGTAGCATGCTCAAGGACACACTCCTAGCTGACACCTAATAATGAAAATAATAACGGAATATTAACGGATTGATGTTTGACAAGACTGTTCGACAAATTCCCACTTTTGTAGCACGCAGGGAAAATTGCTACGAAAAGAGCAGCATTTTTGTAGCACAAAATATACATTTTACACTATCTGCACTACAAAAATGTGGTTTCGGGGCTAATTCCAAAAATTTTCAAAATGGCTTAAGCTATGAGTTTCTAAAAAGAATGTAGGACTCATGAAACATGAAAAAAGGATGTTAGACTTTATTTGGACATGTAAAATTAAACCTTTGAGACTCCCAACCTACCACCTACCCATTAAAACGTAGGGTGACTTGACACTAATCTAAGACCATGACTAGGAAAAATATAAACTCCTATTTGGTGATAACATATAGAATAAATAAAATTCACATCTAATAGTTTTTGAAGCCCTTCTTTCACAATATGCTTTAGATGAGGATTTAATCTACGGTGTGGCTATCGAATGGGTCTTGCATATCTTTCAATGTAGATATGGTGCATGTATAACTGAGGGTCAATCTCTTTCATGTCTGGGTAGTCCCATGCAAAAGCCCCTTTATATTTCCTAAGGACTTAGATAAGTTTTTGTTGCAGGTCATACTCAGATTACTGTTAATATTCAAGATTTTCCCTTGCTTGATTTCAATAGGCTTGCTATTATAGACAGTAGTTGCTGGGGTCGGTTGGTCATTAATGTCTCTCAAGGAATCTTCTTCAATATCATTGTCAAAGACTGCCTCAACCATGTGACATCTCAAATTCGACATTGCTGCAAGGTGATTGATAAAGGTGTTAATGACACCATCTTCTATTTGGTTTTTGAATTCAAGCGCATCTGCCACAGTCAATGCTGAACAAATATTTTCCTTTAAATATGATGCTAGTTGTTTCCTAGTTTTTAAAATGGTTAGGCTTGGTTGTGTAGTAGGGTATAAAGATAGATTCTTAATAGCATTCCCTCAGGTTATGGTCATACTGCCTATTCAATAGCCTATATAAGGATTGGATGTTGCTAGCCAAGGCCTTCCTAGTATTAAGGGAAGTCCATCTAGCCAATTTCTTTGGTTAATGATAAAAAAATCTATCGAATATTCCCAGGAGTCCACAAAAACCATCACATCTTGTAATGTTCCTTCTAGCCTGATGACTAAATGGTTAGCAAGTTCCAACAAGGTAGTGGTTAGTTCTAAGGTTGTGATGCCAAGCACTTCACAAGTTTTTGTCCTAAGAATGTTAATGGCTGCCCCTAAGTCAACTAAAGCATTGGGAAAAAAGAAGCCATTTATTTCAACTATGAAAATGGGATTCCCTCGGTCTTTGTATTTTACAGGTGTCTCTTTGCCTGGTAATAAATCAGACAAAGTTTTGATGACATGGATAGTTGGTGTTATTTTTTTCTTCCTCACAGACTTCATTGCACACAACTCTTTAATGGTTTTAGCATATATCAGAATATCTTGAATGGTCTGGAAGAGGGGTATTTTTATACAAATATTTTCAAGTTCACCCAGAAGATCAAAGTCAGGATCTTCAATTGGTTGAGGGATTATCAATCTTTCGGGGAACGGGGGAGAAGTAATTATAATTTTCTCGATATCTTATTCGGATGTGTTTCTTTAACTTCAGGTTGTAGAGTTTTGTCCTCATTTGGAGAAATTATGCATCCAGATCTTAACTTAAGTTCATTACATTCTCTCAACTCAACTTCAGGGTCCAAACTCTCAATAATTTGTACTGACTGGATTGGTTTGTTGTTAGGATTTAGGTTGGGTTGAGCTGGAAGTTGTAGTCGTATATTAGGTTGAGGATTTTGCTCCAACGTGTAATGTGTTGGTAAGGTTGGTTGAGGCAAAGGAATTGTCCCCATAGGCCGTTTTGTAGATCGTTGTCAATTTGGTTTCTAGTTCTGATTTTGTGAGGTAGAAGGAGACCATTGAGAAGAATAAGGGGTGTTCTACCAGAATGGTGAAGGGTAAGAGGAATTTGGCCAATTATTATTTGGATTTAATTGGTTACGCCTTGGTGGCATAGAAAATACTTGAGGTGGCCAGGTAGAGAAAGGTGGTTAGTTCTACCATGTTGCCCCTGCATATTGCTCACAATTAAATTACGAAGAAGGAAAGAATGAAGATGGTTTTGTAGGCATATCTTTAAGATGTGTTTGCCATTGACGACACTAGTTCAGTAGATATGTTGGTTCCATTTCCTCTTATGCTTCCTTGAAAATTGATTTTAATTTAGGAATCAATAGACAACTTTCAGTAGCATGATCCTTAGTGCAAATGGTGCATGTTTATATCATATCTAATAGACATTCTCTATGATTGTGTTTCTTTCTGCAACATGGACATAAAATAGCTAGATTCTATTATGCTTTGGCCTGCTTTTGTTTAGCTTGCATGATATCCAGTTGTGTCGTCAGGGTCCCCAAGATATGAGTCTTGAAATCTTCCAGCAGATTTCTGATTTCAACTCATGTAATGCTTACCCCTAAGGCTTTTCTATCTTCGGTGATCGCATCACGTCTAGTTGGTTTCATCCTTGTACTGCCTTTGGAACACCTTATGCACAATTATATAATATTGTCATAATCTTCTTGATAAATATCACCCTTCCCCATTAAATTTTGTGTTTCTACCCATTGGTTTTTCATACCTTCGATCATTGTAGTTTTAAGAACTTCGAGAGGAAAATTTACAGAAGGAGATCTTTGCATATTATATCGAAAACGTTCTACATATTCTTTAAGAGTCTCATTAGTCTTAGCTACCATTTGAAAGATTTCATCATTCAGTTCTCTAGTTCGGCAATAATCTTGGTATTTTTTAGAAAGGTTGTTTTCATTTTGGTCCCAGTCATTAATGGTACCTCCACCAAGCCCCATAAACCAATGTAGAGTTGCTCCCATCAGAGTAGTGGGGAACAATTTCAGCTTCTGGGGGTTGGTAGAGTAATCATATCCCTTACATAAAACATCAAATTTGAAAATAAATGCATCAGGATCCTCTAAATTTAGCCCATGAAAGGTCGGAATATTTTGTAATGGAATAGCTTTCATTGGAGCATTAACGGTTGTATCAACAATAGGGTATTGTAATGTAGAGGTATGAGGATGTTGCTAATTATTAGCCATTTGATAAAAAAATATGTCAATATTCTTCAGGGATATCTCGAGATGGGGATTCGTTCCACAGGGATTCAGAAGAGACTTTTAGAATGATTTTAACAACACTACCTTGGTCCAGAATTCTAGGTATCCTCTGTTCAACTACTACTTCAAGATATTTGGCTTTTGATGATTTAATTGTTTCAACACTACTTGTTTCTTCTTCTCCTTCATGGAGGTTGCATGAATTCCCTTCTTGTAAAGGGTTAGGCTGTAAGTTTTCAATGTTCTAAAAACTCTCATCAGACCCTTTAGTATTTTTTTGAATCTTAGCATCAGCTATAGATGGTGATCCTATGACCTAAATTGTTACAGTATGATTTCTTGTAGAAACAGTTCGAGGTCCTACTAAAAACTAAGACTTGGCTTTCCTGATGATTTCGTCAATGAAGGTTGACCATCCAAGGGGCACTGATCCCATATATTTTTCCGATTTAGGTAGAGGAATTATATATTTTTCTACTCTTTTCTTCTTAGTCATTAATACAGAAATACAAACATTTATTTCTACTTTAATTCCTATGCAATTTTTCTGAGAAGCGGGCAAAGGAGCAAGCACTTTACTTGCTCATACGCAAGTTCTTACCTTCTGTTTTTAATAGCCAATTATTTCAAAGAAAATGAACATCAAGCATCTATTTATACTTCAATTCCTATGGAATTGTGCTAAAAAGTAGGCAAGGTGGCAAGAACTTTACTTGCTCATACGCAGGTTCTTACCTTCCATTTTTAATACCCAATTCTTTCACAACAAACAATTATCAACACACATCAACTTCTGTGAAATGAAAACACTGTCCCCAACAATGGTGCCAAAATTTTGGGTGCATATAAGTTGTCCTTTAGAACTCCTTATTTCCTCACATTAGTTATTGACCTGGGTAAGTCTTTTTGTTTCAAGAGTGTACACAGTATGTGAAAGTGATGAAAATCGTTATATCTAGAGAGAGTAATGGTTTAAGATAGACTTATTTATTTCAATATGAGAGTAAATAGATCAAACCATAACTATCGAACTTGTAACTTCAAAGAAATTAATCTGTTCAAGCACCAAAACTCAATCTTAATCAAAAACTCTAATTGCAATTACATCAACTGAGTGCATTGTAGTGATAACAGAGCTCTTTTGGTTGGATCTAAACTTCTGCACAAAAGTAATACACCTGATCTAACAAATAACACTTTGTCTTTCAATTAAAAAGAAATGATTCTTACCTAATAATTAATTGAATCTACGACATAAATAAATGAAGCCAATCAACAAAAATAAGAATTAATGCAATGAACACACAACTCAACACTATTGAAAGTAAATCAATCATAAATCTATAAAATAGGGTAATTAAACTTGCAGTAAAGGAAAGGTAAAACTATAAAACAGGGAACAACAGTGAAATCAACTAGTGACCGGACCCAGGCTGATAGTGATTACTACTTAGTTACTCAGAATATCATGAACAAAATGAAACACAAATTATATATTATTCATTAACTCAAAATTTCATTACAATCACGATGTGTTCTTCAGAATAACGCCGCCTCTTAAAATTACAGTCGAAGTAAAAGAAGCAATTGTTGTTCTACTCTATTTGTTTTTCCCCTCTTATAGTCAAAGAGGAAAAGAGATAATTTTGATTCCTCAAGATTAGGAGATCCTGAGGAATTCACAACCAAATACTATTATTAGACAATCTTCCATCTTACGTTGATCCTCCTGATTCTCTTCTCAATTTTCTCGCGCAAGATGCACTCTTTTCTCATTGTTTAGCCTTTGTTATTAAATAGATTGAAGCACAGTTTTCCCATTCGCTAATCTCTGCATAAAAAGAAATGAAAGTTAGTCTTGACAGCCAATTCATATGAAAAGCGATTTCATTCACCTTGTATTGAAATTATATCAAATTCTTATTATATCATGGCATAACTGCATAAAAAAGAGGAAAAGGGTAATTTAATCAAGGGTAA
This sequence comes from Pinus taeda, assembly GCA_000404065.3. NCBI lineage: Eukaryota > Viridiplantae > Streptophyta > Pinopsida > Pinales > Pinaceae > Pinus > Pinus taeda. The sequence goes on from APFE031191654.1 coordinate 64,474, forward strand.
CTTTATACCTGTTGCACGACTCAACATAAGTTTCAGTTGACGGCCACACTTCTTTAACTAGACCTAGGAGGCCAGTTCATCTCATAGTGGCACGTTGTTTCACATTTACCTAGAGGGATTCTACAAGTGGTAAATGAGGGAGGGAGCCTTACATTCTAGTTCAACATTGAGAACAAGAATGGTGTCTTCATTTAAAATCTTGTCTTCAAGTTGTTGCATCAATTGACTCTCTTTTCCTAACAATATTTGTAACCTTAAATGTACTTTTATGTTCTCCCTAAAGATACACTTCTGATTTCCATTATTTCACCTTAGCAATGAATACTATTGCATTACAATTTTCATCATGTACACTTTCACTACTTTCACTATTTCTTTGCTCCTTCAAGAAAAAATATTTTTATTTCATTTTTTCTTCCTTCGTTGATACTTGGGTTCAAATATTGATTCATCATCACTATCATTCATCCTAGCATAAGGACATTTACATGCATAATGAATAATTCTTCCACATTCAAAACATTTGAAAGGAAGCTTACCTTTGAAGTTGTTAGTTCCTCTTTTCAACTTTAGGACAAATTTGGATTATTCTTCATCGCAACGAGAATATTCTTGATATTTTTTTATTTTTGTATCCTTTTGTTTCATTGCAATATGCTTCATTGACTTTGAATTTGTCTTCCTTGATTCTTAAATCATATGCAAAGAAAGTTCCATGAATTTTTATCCATGGACATCCTATCTACTTCTCCTAGTTCCTAAAGGGTTGATACTTTAGGATTGAATCTTGATGGAAGTGATTTCAAATTGTTTTGAATATTATAGATATCAGGGGCTTCTTCACTGAGGTATAAAATGGGGTTGACTAAGTTGTCTACTCAACGTAAACATGAAGCAATGTCCTCTTCTTCTTCCATCTTCAAGATTTGAAGTTGTCCCGTTAGAGCTTGCAATATTACTTATTTAACTCTTGTATCTCATTCATAAAAAATTTGAAGTTTATTCCATACCACATGAGTTTACCTGCATTGAATTACTTTAGTGAATTGTTTCTCTTCCAAGGTACTTAAGATAACATTCTTAACTTAGACATCATATGTGAAAACTACGTTCTCTATTGCATCTATTCAAATGGTACTATCAACTTTATATTTAGTAATCAAAATTTCCCAACATTTTTCTCCCAAGAAGATGAGATATGTCTCCATATTTATCTTCCACCATGCATAATTGTTTCCATTATACATAGGGGCCTTCCACCAAATTCTCTATTTTTTTCCAATTTCTTCTTGATATTCAACCTTCCATTAGTTAGATGTTCCTAAAGGGCCAACTTTGACACTAATTTTTGGTCGAAAGGTCACATTGAGATAGGTGTGGGGGGGGGGGGATGAAACCAGTGTGAGGTCGATTTTACAATTTCACAATGTTTATTAATCACACATCCATACAACAATGAATCATAATCATTATATAATCAACCATAACAATGCATCATCATATCAAGAAGTCATCAATAGATTAAGAAACCATCACATCATGAAAAGAAACAATTTTTTAGGTGGAAACCCATATGGTACAAAACCACCAATGTTTTTCTCACTTATCTTCAATTAATTTACATCAATTTGTATGCTCTGACCCATTGGAGGATACTACCCCAAAGAAACACAAGTTTATACTTGTGGTAAGCTACAACCATATTGAGGTACCAGCATTAAAATAAGAAAGAAATTTGTCATTATAGACTACAACTTGATTTGAGGCTCCAACTTCCTTCTCTAAATTTATGATGGAGCTCTAATTTATCTCATTTTTGAACTAGATCTAGTGTCATCATAAAGAACTAAAATATAAGGAAATCTACAATCTACAATATGTTGTTATCATCACAACCTATACCATCACCTCAAGCTACATATAGTTTAACTACCACCAGTGATATCAACCTTCAAAGAATGTCACTATCACAATCATTGTCACTACAATTTGCAAAAAAATTCACCTCCACAATCATTATTAATGAACCATGTAAACATTTTTCCCCATGCTCTCCTCTAACAAGTTCATCAATCTATTCACTGAAACCCTTTCTAATATATTTTTTTCATTATGTATCATCAAGACTTTCTACATACTCATAGACCCTTGAAGCATACACAAGAGTTTTGCCCATCAAATAATAGTCAAAAGGGAATCATACCCCTCTGATTGCATCCATCTATGATCCTTGGTCACCCAACTTCTTCTAGAGTTGAATTTAGACCAATACTGACCACACAAACTCTAAATAATCATATAAAACCTTACATTAAGTTAAATGTTCTACATAAATCCCTTTTATGGGTACTTTTCAAAAGTACACCAAATTCTAGTGCTAGCCACTAGTAATTAATTACAAGAAATAAAATGGCAATGTAAAAAAATATAAAATAATCAGACCTATCAATTAGAGGAGATTGAGCATGAAAACTTGAATCTCAAGTCGTTCTCACTTACCATACATCTTATATGCTGTGAATTTTTAATCCATCCTCTCATCTCCATTTTAATTTGACTGGTATAGCTCAAATTGATCCCGAGACATGTGCCACTATTGTGGATAGTCCTTGTGCAAATTATGAAGCTCAATTATGATTCATCACCAATTGTATTATGTAAAATCTTCTAGTGAGCACTACCACCGCCAAGAAACTTAAATATTTCATATCATTGGGACTATTGGTCATCTCTTGTGTGGCTCCATTCATTACTAATTAATGAAGGCTAGAGCTCTCCAAACAAGATTTGTGGCTTGTAACACTTTAGCCAAATGTGACATTAGAATTAGCTATTATAAAAAGTTTTGAATTTGGTTACGAAATATGCCATAACCATAACATGACTATGTCCAATCCATAACAATATAATGAGTGAGTTGTTTTCAAACCTTGAAACTATACTAGAACACCAAAATGGGACAACTGAACATCAACCACATTTGGACGAGAAACAAAGCAATAAACTTGCTGGTGAAAAATAAGTCATAGAAATACTTTGTTCATAACCAGAACCAATACAAACCCTTTGCAACTATACCTACAAACAATTTCAAATTCTATCCACATAATTGGTTTCATTGCACTTATTATTCAAACGATTTTATTTAGAATTGAGTGTTATTTATGTGTGTGTGTATTCATTTGTGGTTCCAGGCCTTATGGAATTGACCCTAAGTTCCCATCAAACCTATCTTTGTAACAGGATGATTAATACTATGTGAATAAGTCTCATTAAATTTTGTCCCATTGTTCCATGTGGCCATTTCATATGACCAAGGAAAATTATTATTTCTTGATATCTTCAGCTACATCACTATATGAATTTTCCATTATGACTGGTACTAAAGGGTCACTTCTTTTTTCCTTGATGTTTTGATCATGATGTCATCGAGCGACATGGAAGCCCGTGAGAGGTGCCATGTGTCACTATATTTGAGACGTTTCACGAACCAAAGTGTGCCAAATCACCCTCGCATGTGGCGGTTGCTAATGGAACTATTCCATCAAAATAACGTTAGAGAGATGAGGTGTCATGCTAACTTTTAAAGAGTGCCACATGTCATCCATTAGTAGGTCAACATCATAATCAAGCTAGATGCTATAATGTATCATGATATGGTTGCTCCATTATAATTAATTAAACCTAGTAGGTCATCATTCACCCGTTGACCTACTAGGTGTGCCATGTATTTGACTGAGAGATGCACACTATTTAACGACATTAACTAGTGCAAAACCTTGCACTCCTATGGCCATTGATTTCTCTATTTAATGGTGGATCCACCATGAACTTTCCCATTAATTTAACAAATTAATTTTTTTGGTTTCTTCCATAAAGTTTTCTCCCTCAATTAACATTCAAACTTTAATTGGCATAAATTATTATTCGAGAGGTGTTTTTCTGAATAGGATATACCATTGGAAAAGTATCGATGATCTCTACAAAACCATATTATTGGTAGTATCATTTGAGCATCATAACTTCATAATTTTTCTTAATAAATTCAAGCATAAATATCTTTATGTGATGAGACCTTGTGAAAGATCAAGTTGTCATATAGCTTCATATAGGATCCTGCTACTTATTTAGTAATCAAAGATGGTAATTCTAATCTTGTCTAAAAGAACCCATTCGACACTAATCAATATTGTTGTCATCAATGACAAGGGTAATTGTAAAATCAACCCTAGAAGAATTAAAAAAATATGGATATAATAACTATAGATGTAATTCATGGAACACTCTTAGTATATGCGCTAACGATAAAGGAGGAAAAGAGATAATAAAGGAACCAACATTCCATGTATCTAAATAAGGGAAAAAAACTTGAAAATGAAGAACACCTCAACTTTGATTAAGAAGAAGCCAAATTGGTTAGAAAGCTGAAAATAGGAACTCAAAAGTTGAAAGGTACACTTCCTTTCAATTGTTTTGAATGTAGAAGAATAGGCAATTATGCTACTAAATGTCCTTATGACAAATTGAATGATAATGATGATGAACGAAGGTTGAAATCGAAGAGTCAAAGGAGGAATCAAACTAATAAGAAGAATAACTTCCTCTCAAAATGAGAGAACAATTATGAAATCAATGAAAGTGTTACTGGTGATGAAAGAGATGATATATTGTTCTTCATCGAAATAGATGAACCTAAAGAAAAAATAGAAAATGAAGGAGAACATAAAAGTGAAATGAAATATATAAAATCTCTTAAAGAGAGGGAAGGTCAATTATTGCAACAATTCCAAAATAAATATCTAAATGAATAAACCATTCTTTCTCTCAAATTTGATCTAGAAGAAACTAAGAGGATAAAGGAGCTTTTACGAGAATAGCTAGATGAGAAAGAACAAATTTGTGAAAGGCTAGGAGAGGAAGTGCGGATTTTCAAATAATAATTGAAACAACTCAAAGACAAGCTAAAGCTTCTCAGAGAGAATGTATCTTTGGATCATATTTTCTGCATGCAAAAATATCCCCTCACCAAAAGAGATCTTGGTTATCAAAAAAGTTGGAAGACATCCAAGAATAAAGCTCTTCCAAGCACATTAAATGAACATCATCACATTAACCTTGATTAGACATTCATCGCATATAACATCCATGAGTATCCTAAAAATATTATAAACAAACCCAAGAATGCTCATTTCAACATTTGTAATGATTCTCTGAATGATCTTAGGAATCAATAGGGTAAATCTAATTCACAAAAAGGAAGGAACTATAATAAAATATTTTAACTCGCTATGACAAAAATTCTTCACGAGCATTACAAACCCATAGATGAGTGAGACTATTCCAAGGAAGAACTTCATAAGATCAAGATCAATGTATAATTCCACGTACCAAAATTATTCTTTGGTTATTGTTTTTCGTGCCCCAAATTTTTCCATAAAGCTTGGGATTATAGAACCTATCATATGATCTATTACAAAGGATACAATAAAGTACCTAGAAAAATACATATGGTTCAAATTACAAATATAGCATATGGGTCATTTCCACAAATTTTGAATCCCAATGTTGTGTTACGTCTGTCACAATGAAGGACACAGAACATGTGGGTAGAAACTCAACATGAGATGGCATAAGAGAGAGGGAATCCCTACTAATCTAGGAAATAACTCTATGGGATGGATAATGAGATAAGAATAACCATGGTTAGATCTAATGCCTTAGATATAATCCATTTTTTAAGGATTCCTCAATATTATGACTACTTGAATTGGAACTTGAAGAATCAATTGAGGCAAAATTATCAATTTGATATGAAAACAATAGTATGGTAGCAGGAAAAGTAATGATGAGTGATAGGTATAGATTCCAATTGCACAGAATTGGAAAATATGAATTGATGATGATATCTTATATGTAAACTAAGTGTGACCCTCATGACAATAAGCAAGGAGAGTAAGACTACAATATAAAAATAGTGTAAGGATAGATAAAAATGTATATTAATAGATGGAAGCATTATAATAGGTTGACCTATTTCTTTCCCTCATGAAGTAAAAATTCAAAGAGGTTTAAATTTTATTGAGTTTTTAACGAGGGTGTGATGTCCTAATTAGCCTATTGATTGTATGGTTGAATATTCCTCACTATGACATTTTCAACACTATATCACACTTTAGAAAACTCCTCCTAAATGAGAACTTGTGCTCATTTGAAAATTAGCATTAGGAAAAGGGCCTAAACTCTAGGGAAAAATATACAATCACCAAATGTGTTAAATAATTTGAATATTCTATGATGGTCCATATTAGAGTGATCGAATCTATAGAATCTAGTTGCCAAACTTGTATAAGGTTTAAGAATAGTTAAAGGTGGAGCATCTATCTTCAGATTTGATGAATAAACTAATGAAAAAAATAATTGAAAAATAAAATATGTGTTAATTTGTCTGAACTTTAGCCCTTCTTATCGAGCCCATCTCATTATGACACATAGAAACTATTTAGTGGAGCACATGAAAGAGATGTATCCCTCTTACAGAGTCATCTGTGAGGTCACAACAAAGACAGAGTGGTGCAACTCGATTGGTGAAAGGAAGTGATGTAACAATAAGGGTGATGTAGCATTGACTGGGATTGACACATAATTAGGATGATGCCATTAGGATAATGTGAAACCTTCAGGGACTACCACATCATAGATACAAATGGTGTTTTATAATGAGCCAATCACTATAAAATGTGTCAAACATGGCATCCCTCCTGGGCTACCATATAGAATGATGAAATAATGATAACGTCATCATGTTAATGACCATTAACACCTAGGGACAAGCTCACATGACAAAAATGTGTGCGATCATATGGTTCACACCTTATATTTGGGGGGCATGATGTATGACATGGTCATATACTATGGTCACATTAGTGGAAGGGATAAGTTCTATATGGTTTTAACATTGGTCATATAGTTAGCATAAATAATTTAATGTCCTTTTTTGGTGGCATGATCGATGGGCCTACATTCGACACTCATACAACCTAGGACCACACGATTGTGTATATATATGTACATGTGTGTGGCGGCATAAAAGCATTGAAAGCAATCGAAACAAACACAAAATATAATACTTCTAAGCTCAGTAGTTGGTATGATTGGTTTCAGTTCTCTATTGAAGTTTGGTTGTATCTTTTAACCCTATGGTAATATTCTTACAATATGTAACACAAACTCTACTCTTTATTTTTTTCAGTTCTTGTATATTAGCAACCATACAGTGAAGGGTTAACCCATTTTACATGACATAATTTTTGTTTTGAGGTGTACTATGAGTTGATGTTTCAATGAGAATTAAAATGACGAACTATCTAACTGTATGATGATAGTATGAGCTTAGAAACATAGGAATATATATTTTTTTATGATCACAAACATTGTATTTCAAGTTGAGACATGATATTGAGCTTGACACTCTCGCTTTCAGAGTTAGTTAACCCATAAAAAAATAGCTTAGGAAGGAGGAGATAATGAACAACAAACCATAATTCAGTTGGAAATGAATTTAGGTCACCGAATAGAGGTTGCATGCTTGAATTTGGTTGCTAACACTTTGAGAAATTGAATTTTTATTTTTCCCTACCAATGTACAATTTGCAAACAATTGGGAGGTCAAAAAGTACATTTCTCTAAAACCATTCATATAAAATGGTTGTTTTGAAGAATTCCCCCTGAAAGCGCCATTATGTATAAAACTTAATTTAGTTTTTTATTTTATATGTTTTTTACGGGTTGTGGTGCTCATTTAAAAGGCATTTTTGATTTTGGAAGAAGCATGATGATTAAGGTTCAATATTGAACATTTTTGAACTCATGAAAATTTTTGATGGCATAGTTTTAATGTCAAGGATCAATGATATGTGTTTTTTGGGCTTGAGTAGGTTGTAGTAAATGTCGTGTATATGGTCAAATTGATGGCACCTACTTAGACCGATGCCAATATCACCAACCTAATCAATCCATAAACAATGGATTTCGACCTTTAGCATTTTCCAAATAATATAAAATACCCATACCCTTCTTTGCTTCAATAAAAAGGGAATTTTCTTTCCGACTAAGTAATCTTAATAAAAATCCCAACACAATTACATGAATTATATAAGGTTGGCACAACAACAACTTTTTACAATGATTCCTTATAGCTTGATATTCCACCATTTCTTATTTCACCAGTCCATCAACATATGTTGATTAAACATTTCATCTACCAAATTGTGCAATATGAAGCAAACCAAAAGGAATTTTGAAAAAAAAAACAGATTCCTTAAAAAATAAATAGAAAATTCCACCATCAATATGAAATGATATGTTATCATATGTTTCTAATCAATTGTGCAGTCACTAAAAAATAATCTTGTAGTGTTTTTCACTATAGGATAATTTCGTAGTGAAATATTAAATTTTTCTACAACAATTTCGAGGAAGATAAAATGACTCAATTGTTTTCCAAACCGACTATCCACGACCCTTGGCTTGCTTCTCAACACAGTAAATGATTTCTAATTCCTTTATTTACTAGAACTTGAAATACTAACTCAAATTTAACAATAAGAAAACCAATCTAAAAGGGTTTTGAATGTATTCAAAATAGGGTACTATATTTCTCTCTGAAAACACTCAAATTGTTATAGAAACCATGCATTTTCTGCCCTAGAATGGAGTGGAAATTCCTTCATGAGGTTTTGAAAAAATTACAATAAAATACAATAGATAAATGAAAATTTACACAATAATTGAAGCTACACTATTCAAATTGTTAATGTAAATCGGTTCAAAAAGCTACACACTCTCAAATTGATCAACACATATAGTAATAAAATTGCAAAAAATAATTTTTCGGAAGAAGAAATTGATTCATCGTAACCACAAAGCTTTGACTCATTTAACAATCACACAACTTACAACTCAATTGTTGTCCATTACACAATTCGCATAAAAATACCTTATGGTCCACACATATTGGAAATTACATGTTTCTGAAAAATTTTAGAAGCATAGTTACACATAGAAACAACGAGTTCCTCTCTCATCCTCTCTCTCCACTCTTTCTCTCTTCTTATCCTCACCTCAATAACTTTTGAAACATTATTTTCTTATTGTTTAGAAAAAGAAACTAACCATTACAACCAAGAGTAACAAAAATTTGATTCATTTCCCATCCTCCACAAAATGGGGGAAACTAAAAACTATTTTTTACATTAGAAAATGACTACAAATTATTCTTAAAAAAAAATTTCTCCTAAATTAACCATTTAAAATTTCTTAACAAAATTATTCCCAACTTTTCCAGGTGATGATCCCATCACATCACTAATATATTGTATCATACTCTCAAGGTGAAAAATGTTCATGGTCTCTTGACCATTTGTTGATGAAGTGAATCTTCCTCAATCCAAAACTTTATGTCATAGCTAGTCCTTCAACTTGTCATGTCACTGTTCTACTATTTTCTTCTTCATCCTTCTAGTTTCCATATTTTATTTTGTATTCTTCCTCCCTCCTTGTTGATGAAAACTTTCTCTACTATCTGCAACATGTCATCTGTTATCCTCCTTTGCCCTGCATATCTCTTATGTTGATGCTTCTTCAACATCAACTTTTTAGTTTCTCTATTTGCACATCTAGTTCATACATCTCTTTACAAAAAATTCTCATTTGTAACTATATATTTCCTTGTATAATAATTTCAATATTCTTATCTTCTTCCTCTTCAAAACACATCCCTCCACATATAAGATATGCAGATGTCTTACTCCTTTCTTTGTCATAACCAAACCATTGTTGTCCTCTTTAGAATTTTCCACTCTCACTTATCCTTCATCTCAGCAATATTGCGTTGCATTAGATGTTCTTCATATTGCTGCAATTGTTTTGTTTCTCATGCCCCCTATTTGTGGCATTCCTTGCTCCTCTATGCCATTGTTGTGTGGTACTTTAGTGATATTTTTTTCTTTATCTGATATTAAAAATTCCAAATGGTTTTTATAACTTCTTGTGTAGCCATGTTTACAAAATTCCCATTTTTCCCTCAAGGAATTTGAACATTAAGTTTGAATGTTCACCCTGTGACTCTATCAATAGCTTATACTCATATTTTTGTATCAAAATTTCTAGCACCAACATTTCTTCATCAAATTTACTAAGCACTATAAATGAATTATTTTCTCAGTTTCTCCTTTGGTTATCTACACAAGTCAATTCCACTTTTTTTTCCTAAAACAGAGTGCTACAAATATCTCCTAGAAATTACATTTTGTACGTTATGATGACGAAACATACACTTTGGAACTTACATAAAATTTTATTCATTCTCCTTCATACTTGTGACAATTTTCAATGGTTATCTTTCTTTATAACTTGTGCAACCTACAACCACACATAATTTGTCAATTTCGAAACCACAAGTCTTTGTAGCCTAATTTTGATACCTGTTCAACCATTTGTTCATGTTGATCTTCCATCTCCAAATAATCTATGGGACTCCCAAACAGTGCCTCATCATCATCTTCTTCATCACCATGATCCTCTCCAAGCATGCATCCATGTTCCACTATACAAAATCACATTGTCTCTCTCTATCCAAGCATTCTTAACCAAACTCTTATCATATGCCTCATCCGTATTCTTTGATTTCAATCAAGAAACTTTTTAGATAACCATTAGATTATTTTTCCAACATAAATTCCATTCCTCAATTCTTTCATCAATTTTTCTAGCCACTACTTATTTTTCTCTTGTAGATACTTCTTTATTTTGCTCAGCTCTTCCTTTTTCTTAGTTATCTTCTTCTCCCTCTCTTCATCACTAATTTTAATTTTTTGAAATGACTCAGCCTCCTTACTTATTTGAACCCATCATATGACTACAAATAGCCATATTTTCCTTCTTATTCTTCTCCTGTGACCTCTCCTTTTTCACCCGTGAACTACAAGCCTTTACCTCATAGAAAAATATGTACCTACTAACAATACCTCACCACGCTTCTTCCATAGATGGCCTTCTGGTATTTTTGATTCATTATCTAGAACCTTCTCTTGGAAATTCTACTAACAAGGACTATGGAACTTCCCTTTGACAACATCTACCCAGATACTACTTGTTGGAATTTTTCCTTCTTCAGGTCCTCTGTAGTATAGCCTTTTCTCCTTCCTCTAGACTATGCTTTGTCATTGGTTTCAAATATTTTAGGCTGCTGCAATTTCACCTAATCATCCTATCTTAAGAGAATTTATTTCTTTTCTATCCTCTCTCTTTCCTTAGTAATCCATCTTATTGCACGGTTCTTTCATAGTCCTCCTTGCTTCTAAGAGCATACTTTCTCCCACTTCTCTTTTATATCATTGTCGATTATCTCACTAGTGTCACTTCTTTCTACTGATGTTTGCTTCGACCTCACTATCCAAATCTTCATTGAACATGCATTGTTCTTGTTACAGCCTATTATCCTTCAACTTAGAAATTTATATCGTCAAATCTATCTACAAAACAAATCTGACCTACTTCCTCCCAAAGTAGATTTCCTTTCATAAATTGTCATTGTTTCCTCCAAACTTCACAACTTCAACCATGCAATTGTGAGTTTCAAAATCCACCACAAATTGAAAACAAAACAAAATTTACCTTAGTCAAATTTCTAATTCTAATTTTGCTCCATGTTCTTCAATCTCACTTCCAAACTTTTCTTGATGTCGAATTGTTTGGCTTTGATACCACTTGATGTTGCCTACTCACATCAATGCCAACATCACCAATCTACTCAATCCATATAGAAATGGATCCATCCCTTTAAGATTTTCGATACCAAATGAGATAAAATACCCATACCTTTCTCTCTGTTTCTAAAATGGGAATTATGGTTTGTGCATCTACAACTTTGTCCAACAATTCGTTGAAAATTCTTTTTCCACCATTTCTTGATTCGCCAATCCATCAATAGATCCTGATTAACAATTTCATCCTATAAACTAGGAATTACGAAGTAGAAAAAGGGATATTTAAAAATTGTAATATAGTCCTCTAAAAATAAAAAAAATTCCACCGTCGTTATGAAATGATTTGGCAGCATCTTTTTCTAATCAACGTGGAGTCACTACAGAATAATCTCATTGCATTATTCACTACAAGATAATTTTGTAGCGCATTTTTAAACTTTTGTACAACAATTTCGAGGAAGATGAAACTAATAGATTATTTTCCAAATCAACTCTCCATGGACTCTCGCTTTCTTTTCAACATTGTAAATGTTTTCCTTTTCCTTTCTTCACCAAGATTTCGATTAGTAACTCAAATTTAATAGTCATAAAACTAATCTAAAAGGGTTTTAACTATATTCAAAACAAGGTATTATGTTTCATTGTAACAACACTCAAATCATTGTTAAGATCATGCATTTGTTTCCCTGAAACACAATGAGAATTCATCCACCGGATTTTTAAACCATTACAATAAAATAAAAAAGGAAAATGAATAATATGACAATTATGAAGCTACAATGTTCATATTTTCAATGTAAATTGGGTCAACAAGCTACAAGCTCTCAAATTGATCAACACACACGGGAATAAAATTGTAAATAATAATGGTTCACAAGTAGAAATTGATTTAGTGTAACCATATATTTTCAATTCATTTAACAATGACACACAACCTAATTGTTGTTCATTACACCATTAATACAACAATATATTTTAGTTCACACAGATTGGAAAGTATAGGTGTCTACAAAACCTCAGAATTGTAGTTACACACAGAAACACAATGCTCCTCTCCTCTCCTCTCTCTCCTCTCTTCCTATCTTCGTCTCCTCACCTCATGAACTTTCAAGACACTATTTTCTTATTGTTTCCCAAAATAAATTGACCGTGACAACCAAGAGTCACAAAAATGTGGATTGTTTCCCCTTCCACATAAAATAAAGGAAACTAAAAATAATTTTTTACATTAGAAAATAACTCCTGCAAGTTACTATTAAAAAAACCAAAACTCACTCCTAAATTAAAGATTTTAAATTTCTTAACAAAATTTTCCCCAACATTACCATGCAACCATCCCATCACATTGGTAAGCTCTTGTAAAGGCTACATCAAATTTTGTGCTCGACCAATGCACCCACATAACAAAAAAAAAATTAGGAAAAATTTTATTTGATTATATTGAAGAACATGTTTTAATAGCATATGGACATGATATGTTAGGTTAATGAAAAAATTATAACAATAGTATGATCAATTTAAAAATTTATATTGATTGAAGAGCATGTGGATAACATTTTAAATATTGTGAAAAGTGGTCCACGTGGAGTTAAATAAGGAGATTGTATCCTTCAAAGAGGTTGGCGTCTTAATCAAGTTGAATCCTACAATAAGTTGAAGATTGCTCATATATGAGATTGGTGGCTCAATCAGGTTATAGCCTATTGCAATTGGTTTCTTACACATTTTTTGAGGTTGGTCCCTTAATATATCGGTAGCCTAGCATAAGTAATTTCTTCCACATCTTGGGGGTGAGTACCTCTAGCAGGTTGATCCCTACAAATCTATGTAATCAATAGAAGAAGAATAAGAAAAATATTTTATTTTTTCTCCCATAACGATTTCCACGTAAAATCTTGTTTCCTACTGTATTGATGTGATGATGACTTCTCATGCATTATTTCACTTATCATTATGCTAGAAATTATTATGATTGATTGATACATGTTTGTTTATTAATGAAAAATCTTAAAATGATAAGTCTTCCACCACACTGATCCAAACCACCCCCCCGTCACCCCCCCGTATCAATGTGCTTTAGAATAACACCCAAGATACACCAAACATTGTTGTGAAAACTGACACTTCTTTATTTTTTCTAGTAGTTTGTGCTTCTTTAATGTCTCTAACACCAACATCAAATGTGATATGTGCTCCTCCCAAGTAGAAAACTATAGCAGTATATCATCAAAATAGAAAGTAATGAATGAATGTATGAAAGGGCATAAAGGATCATTCATCCACCTCATACAGATAGTTAATGCACTATATAGCCAAAATTTCATGACTAACCACTCATACAAAGCTTTCTTGGTTTTGAAGGTTGTCTCTGAAGTATCTTCTTCTTTGACTTAGACCTGGTGACATTCAGACTTTAAGTCCAATTTGGAGAACTATTTGGTCTACTTCAATTAACCTAGGAGATCATCTATCATGGTCAAGAGTTACTTCTTCTTGACCATAATTTTGTTTAATGCCCTATAATTAGTAGAAATATACGAAGTCACATCCATCCTTGGTGAAATGAGGATGGGTGACCAAAACAATGAGGTACATGGTCAAAGGAAACCCTATTCTAGTAGATTATATAATTGCTTCTTCACCACACTTGGTTCTATAAAGGACTCCTTATACAACCCAATGTTTGGAAATTATGAGTCTAGAAACAACTAAATCTTGCTCTCTAATTTCCTATTATGAAATCACCCTTTAGGTTCATGTAACATGCCCATGTACGCTTGTACCAACTCTTGTAGTTGGTCTTTTTTTTTATTACATCCATCCAAGGAAGAATTTTATCCGACAGACTCTTTTACAGGCTCATTTTCTCTTCAAAACTTTAAAACATACTTCTTGTTAGAACTGATTAGTTTCTTGGCTTGGTTGGTAGTTAACAACACAATTTTGGACTTTCTCTTGTGCATGTTTATGTTGAATGATTTTCCATCCTTTATGAGGTGTTACTAGTTGTCCCTCCACATGAATATTACATCCTACATGAACATGTATTGACTTCCAAACAACACCTCACATACATCAAAGGGAATCACATCTAGTTCTACTTCATCAATAAAATCATCATTGATAGCAAATTGGATTTTCCACTATTTGGTTAAAATTATTTGTTTATCGTTATTTACCCATCCTAACAAATATGGTTTCGAATAATCAAAAACTTACAAACCCGATTCCATTATTATCTCTATTGGAATGAGAATTTTCCTATAATTTTGAGTCCAACAAAGCATCATTCTTTGTCTTCTTGACTTGTGTCTTTATATCCAAGGTTCTATTATTTTAGTTCTCTTCTTATTCTTTAAATCTACCAAGATTCATCTCCTTGTAAAGGAATATTTGAGGGCTAATATTCACAAGTGTGATAATTTTCCATGATATTTTGAGAAAGAAGATTCATATTTTCAATTATTTTGAAAAATGATTCAACAAAATGTCATCGTATAAGATCATTTTACCTTAAAATTCCCTTTAATATTGTATATACCATATAAAATAATTATATATTTTAATAACTCTACAAAAATACCACTACGTAGTTCAGATTTTTCATATTAGGGACTAGTAATATTTTACAAGGTTTCTAAAATTTATCATAAATTTTATTCCTTAAAATTTTCCTTCTCCTTATACATTAATGTACAAACAATATTCACATCCACATTTGAGTGTATTTCCACTTAGTTGCTCGAACCAATTCTTGTAATATTTTTCTTCATAGTATATTTTATGTTTTCCTTTGGGTTTAGGTTTCAATGCAACTTTTGACACTTCTCCTTTGTATCAATGTTATAGTGGTTGTAGGGATCTTTGCACTAAGGTGTTTCAGCATTTGTTATTTTGTCTTTCCCTCTATTGCAGTTCTTCGTCCCATACTTCGAAGTTTCCGCGTTCTCCTTTTACTTTGAGTCAATTTCATTTTCTCCTGGCCTATGCTCTTTAGGAAGTATTCCTCTAACCATCTCATTCATAAATGTAGAGTTGAATAACATAAATTGTTTATGAAAATGGTTGTGCATATCCCCCAATATACTTGAGAATTACATTTAGGTTCCTTGTGGAGATACACAACGTTATGTAATTTTTTGTAAATTATGTGGTGTACCCCTATGCACACTTTACTTGCCTTAGCTTGAAGTAATAACACTAGATCGAATTGTACTACACATACCCAATAGGATAAAATTATGACTTTATGATGGTCTTGAAATTCTCCCACTTCATCACCAAATGATTTCCTTCCAACCTTAGGGTGTTTATGCGCCTTTCCCACTAGGTTAGGGTATGACCCTCTAATTCCAAGAAACAATTTTTTTTCTCCTCCTTTATATGGTGGACACAAAAATAAACTTATAGTTGTTGAAACTAGTCATTTAGATTTAGAGCATCAAGTCCAAATTGATAGAAATTTATTTTTACCTTCTCTTCAATTTTCAATATAGATTTTGAATTTTTCATGAAACTTTAAGTGGGTTTTTCCTTTTCGTATTATTTTTTGCATTCTCTCAGTGGTTCTTCTTGATATGTAGGTTTCCCCTCCAATTTGATTTCTACATAAGAAACTCGAACTTTTCTTAATATTCCAAGATTATTGGTCATAACCAACGAGGCAAATCAAATTATGTTTTATATATGTGAGTTGTGTTTCGAGTTGTGCAATCCTCTCCTCTACAAGATCTTGCATGTTATTCAAAGATTTGTTACCCATGACTATATTCTTGTGACTCTCAGCATACATAATTTGGATACCTTGCAACTCGCCATAATAGACAAGAAACTATATTTTATGATACCAATATGATGCACAAAGTTTTGTTGATATTTTACTACATAGTTCACCTCAATAGGTACAATGAAATTATGCTTGAAATCTAAAATATGCACTATGAGTGTTAATATATATTCTTTACATATTTTATCTTTTTCTCCTAACAACATGGGGGATACATGTGCACAAAAATAACAATAGGGGCTACACTAATAATAAAAATAAGGGGAATGCATTAGTATTATAGAGATGTCACGTGCACCTATCCTTAAAAAACATGTTTTCCTTAATGCTTGAGTGGTTCCATATGCTTCTGTATAAAATT
The DNA here is from genome assembly GCA_000404065.3 of Pinus taeda. NCBI lineage: Eukaryota > Viridiplantae > Streptophyta > Pinopsida > Pinales > Pinaceae > Pinus > Pinus taeda. The sequence goes on from APFE031191654.1 coordinate 81,386, forward strand.
ATCATCCTCCCATGTGGAACATTCAGTTGGAAACTTATTCCACTTAATGAAATACTCTAGAACAATCAATTATGTAGTTCTCGAGTTCTTGTTTATGTGACTTCTTTACGCTCAAATATGATTTTTTTCTTCTTCGTCAAGTTCTGGAAACACTGTTGTAACTGGGATATTACTATCGATAACCTTCCTTAAGCATGAAACATGGAAAACTAGGTGTGCTCGAGAAGATGTAGGAATATCCAATTTGCATGCCATAGTACTAACATTTTGCAGCACCTTATACCATCGTACCAATCTTTTTCAACAACTTTTAAGGACCATAGTACATGGGTGATAATTTATTATCCTTATTAGCTTGCTTGAGCGACATTTATTTGTATGCTTGTAGCCTTGAAAATACATGGTCACCTACATCAACAAGTCTTTCACTGCGATGTTGATATGCCTCTTGTTTCTTTCAATTTTGCACCAGAGTGACGTTACACTTTAAGAGTTGGAGAAGTTGTTGTTGATGCTTGATGTGATCTTCCGCTTCGTGAACCTTAGAATTTTCTCTTAAATATGATGTGATCGATGGTGGATGATATCCATGAAGTGCCATAAATAGGTCATTTTTGTTGCAGTATGGAAGGAAGTGTCATACCACCATTTAGCTAGAGGAAACATCCCGACCCATTATGTTTGTTTATCATATACAAATCATCAAAGCTATCTTTCCAAACATTTGTTCACTATCTCAGTGTTCCGGTCAAATTGAGGATGATAAGGTAAGCTATGAGCTAATTGACTACCAATAAAAGAAAATAATTGCGTCCAAAAAATTCCAATGAAAATGGGATATCTGCCACTTATAATAATCTTTAGCTTTCCATGTAGCTTTTGAATTATTTCCATAAATGCAGTAGCAACTATAATGGCTTTAAAAGGATGAGATAATGCACAAAGGTGTTCATACTTGGTAAGTCTATCAAATACAACCATGATGACACTCTTTGCTTTAGACTTGCATAAACAAGTGATGAAATCGATTGAGACTTCCTCCCAAAGTTGACTTGGAAGGGTTAAATGCTTTAACACACTTGCAGTCTTAATTGTCTCAACTTTATTTTGTTGGAAAATCAAGAATTCTATGAGAAACTTCTCAATATTGTATTTAAGGGTATAAAAAAAAAAATCATCTTGACCCTATGGTAAGTTTTTAAAAATATGGAGCGCCATCATAAGGGGGAGGTGTGCAATTCCAAAATAGTATTTTTCTTCATTTCTGAATCCTTACAAATATATAAGAAATCTTTGTACCATAATGAATCATTTTTCTAGCTACATCTATGAGATGTACGCGGATCTTGTTGCAAATTTTGAATGACTATCCACACCTCTCCTTCATTCTTCCATTCATCTCTTGCCTTGGTTATCCAATCAGGTTGGATAATAGAAATGGAACAAAGCAATGCTTCCACATCCTCATCTTTTCTTGAGAGTGCATCTGCAACAACAATCTTATTACATTTTTTGTAGATGATTTCAAAGTCAGAACCCAACATCTTTGTGACCCATTTTTGTTTCTCTTCTGAATATAATCTTTGTTCCAGAAAGTATTTAAGAGTATTATGATTTGTTTTTACCTTGAAGTGTCTTCCCATTAGCTAAGGTCTCCATTACTTTAGGTCATGTAGTAATGCTAACATTTCCTTCTCATAAATAGGCCTGTGTAAATAATTTCCTTTTATTGGATGACTTTCAAAAATAACAGGTCTTCCTTTTTGTATTAAAACAACACCAATTCCATTTCTTGAGGCATGACATCCCACAATATTTTTTTTTTGAATTCTGGCATAGCTAAAGCCTGGGCTTGGCACATTTCCTCTTGAAGATGTTTAAAGGCCTTAGTTTCTTCTGGAGTCCAAAAAATGCATTTTTCTTCAGTAATCTTGTTAGAGATGCTTCTATTGTCCCATAATTTTGAACAAAATTGCAATAATACCCTGTCAACCTAAAAAATCCTCCAAGTTGTTTCATGGTTATGGGGATTTTGCATTCCTTAATGGCTTTCATTTTGTTAGGGTCTACCTTAAGACTCTCATGAGATACAACATGACCTAAATAGTCTACCTATGGTACTCCAAAGAAACATTTGTAGTTTTTTCATATAATTATTTCTCCTCAAAAAATTTGAGAACCCTGTCAAAATGTTGAACATGATCCTTCCAAGAATTGTTGTAGATTAGTATATCATCAAAAAATACTTACACAAATTTTCTAAGAAAGGGTTTTAAAATGGAATTCATCAAACCTTAAAATGTGGGAGGTGCATTCATAAGGCAAAGAGGCATGACCAAAAACTAATAATAATGCTCATTAGTTCTGAATGTTGTTTTCTGAATGTCTTCAATCTTCATTATAATTTCAGGATATCCTTAATGAAGATGCATCTTGGTGAAGTAAATTTATGCATGTAATTCATCCAACTATTCATCAATCATACGAATGGGAAATATATGTTTAATAATGAGCTTGTTGATTTCTCTATGATCTGTAATCATAAGCCATGATCCATCCTTCTTCTGCACTAATACTACTAGAGTACAAAAGGAACTTTGACTAGGTTAAATTATACTAGCCTCTATCATTTATGCAACCATTCATTCAATTGCACTCTTTTGGGCATACGGATATATGTAAGGTATGATGTTTGGAGGAACACTTTCTGGAATCAAATGAACAACATGATCATCGTCATTAATAGGTGGGAGGCCTTTGGGAGTCTCAAAGACCTTGGAATTATTGCCCAAGACTTTTCAAAGATCTAGAGAAATGGATGATTTCGATGTTTAAATGTCTAGTGAGCAGAATTGTTCAATTATCCCTCATTGATATTTTTTAGGAATATTTTTCATTCCATTAGGGTTGATTATCTTTCCTGTTTTCCCTATGATACCCCTTTAATCAACTTTCTTTTCTTCCCAAAATAATTTCAAGAAAAGTTCTTCAAAATTAAAACCTATCATCCCCAAATATTATAACCATTGTAATCCTAGTACAAATTCAACACCACCCTTTGGTACGGAAATAATTCGACTATTCAATACATATTTGTTATTGGGAAATCTAGTGTCCATGCAGAGCTGCTAGTTCCACTAAGATAGCTAGCTATCTTAGAAAAAACAAACTAAAGTTTCTTTCATTTTCCTTTATGAGAAGTAGACAGGAGAGGAGCAACGAATACCAACCTCGATCTTTTGCTTGGTTCCCTGCTTGTTCCTTCTCCCCTCTGATGGATCTTTGCCGCTCCTTCCTTGATTACTCCACTTCAAAGAGTACCTGTAAAGTCAAAGCAGCATAATACCTTCAAAGTATAGAGATCTACAATCATAAAAAATATAGGACCAGACATATATTGACCACACAAATGCATATATCATAAAAAATACAAGATTGTGGAGGAAAACTTGAATAGCTTTATTGATATAAAGATTAGAAGAGAGGATTACAACCCATTGGTCTGACCCAACGTCATCCTCCCAGCATGAAAGCCCTTCTTCACGTCATGAAAAGCTTAGATCACCCAACACTATGATGTTCCACCAGGAAACCAACAACACTTCCTTACAAGATGCAAAATTCCAGCCTCTGGATCTCTGGGATGAGGGATCCATATATAGATGATTGCAGGGGGGTGAGTCAGCTTCTGGGATTTTGATTAGTGTCTTCTCTCTAATAGTTTTTCGTTCCACTTGGAGATTCATGATCTCTTATTCATCCTTGGGCGAATTCAGAGAGTCAAGTATCACAAGAGAAGTTTCTGGAAGATTCCATGATCATCCACCTTGCAAGCTGTCTCTTCCATTTGTCTACTCTCGCCCATAATACCCTACAAAAGGGATTTTTAGTATGAAACACACTTTTTGCATGTGGCAGGTGAGATGCATCGTACCCTTTGCACTGAGCAGTCTATATGGTCCAGTTTTCACCAGTTCTGAGTAGTTTTCCATGGAGAACTTCTAGGAGATGATGTAATCAACTGACCCTGTTCCTTTAATGTATGAAAAAACACTTTTAGGGACTCAGAAGCCCTTGGTTTATGGACATATATGATTGGGGTTGTAGTGCCCAAATATGTCTATAACAGTTGCCCCCGAAAGCATGAGGTCGTAAATCTTTTGATGTTAGCTGAAATGATTTATCATGAGGATCCGAGGTTTTTCAACCTGGAAGGTGACCTATAATGAGATATAATACAACACATTATCTTCATAATAGTTTCATGATCTAGCTGAGGTGGGAATTCCCATGCTCAACTTTATAAATTCATTTTCATGTACATAGGATAGACAACCGTTTGTGCAGCAGATTGATGATTCTGATAGAGCCATCATGCTTTGATTCGGATGATCTCTGTGTAGCAATGATTTACATTTGATGTCTTTATTTTCCTAAATATATCGCAGCCCGGATGGATGAAACTAGATCCGGGGTCTTCAAACTCATTCAATCTTCACCAAAAGTACAAGTCGATCGATGTGAAAAGATGTTCTGGAGTCGAACATGGAAAGACATCGCCTCATTACCAGCCAATGATGTAAAATGTTAACAGGCGCGAGAGGAATCACCGATAATGATCATGACCCTCAAGGTACTATAGTAAAATTCGCGTGGTGTGAAAATGGGACTTAGCATCAAACACCACGTAAAATCTTTCGGTTGAAGGCCATTGATGTAAACCTGTCACTGGAAGTGAGAAACTTGCCATTGAGGCATGCAAGCTTCAAAGTACTGCAAGGGTTGTTCCTAGGTCGACTTCTTAGATAATGAGCTATCGTCGACAAGAAGTGACCTGTCGTAGAAGGGCCTTAATGAATCCAACATCTACGACATAGAAAGGATAAAATGATTTTGTGGAGGTGAAAATGATCTGATGATACAGGGTTCAGGGTGGTGGTCATGAAAGAATGAAGCGCGAAGGTATTGCAGTGGGTGAGACCCAAGTTGGGTTGGTGAATTCTCTGATCGACTTCTCTTGAACATATCGGTGACACTGAAATGGATTGGTAGAGTTAACCCCAAATATGGATGGTACGATGGATCGGTGTTAATATGACCGGTGAATGGAATAACCCAACCCGACTCAATCATGGAGATGGGGTGAAAGTGTCATGTTCAAGAGCGATTTGCTACCAATAAAGTTTCTTCAAGTTTCCTTCCCAATTTTCCCTAGTCATTACTGACTAGTACCTCTTTATTTTTATCAAGCTTGAGGAGGATAACCTATGCTCGTTCTATAATTTTCCCTTTGGGCAAACTCGTCGCTATGTTTTAATGAGCCTAGCGACAGTGAAACGCGTTCTTGTCTCTACGAACAAGTTTGTCGCTATTGGTTTTAATGAGTTTAACGACAAAGACAAGTCGGTCATTTTTCAATTTTAGAGAGTCTAAAAAGGGACAGAAAGGAAACTCCAGTAATCGTTTTTCGTCATATAATCCCTTAAGTCTAAAAAAGTATAAAATAATATGAAGGGGATGAATTTTTGATAGTTTTAACGAGCCGAACAAGACAAGTGCTCAATCTTTTTGTGCAATAATCTCTCAGGTACAAAAAGATTAAAATATAGAGGAGGGATAGCACTTTCTATAGCTTTAACGAGCTGGAGAGGCCAATTGCTCGACAATATTTTCATATTTTATGAGTCAGATGAAAAGATCTTAAAGGAGACTCGTTTTTGAGGAACGAGTGATATTTTCGGGTAGCGGCTGATTCCAGGTAAGGTTTGGAATTTTCCAATCATGGTAGTGTCACAAGGATGGCTATCAGAATCACTCATCGCAGCTATTCCTCAAAAGGGTGAACAATCAAATGGAGGTGTATGATTGGCTAAAACAGAGCGGAGGTGATGGTAAGAACATGACCAAGGCTCAAAAGTTGATGATAATGCATTCACAATGGTTATTTACTGGATATTGGTTCATTTTTTAATGAGCTTAAACTTTGGTGGAACATATGTTCATTGCCTATGTTTAATTTTTAACGAGCTTGAACTTTGCGTAAAACTGCTCATAATAACAGTCATTAATATTCGACTGACCGTTAACAACATGTTCTTTCGACGGTCATACTACCTGTTCCATTGCTCCATCAAACTGATTAGAAATGAGAATATGTGCTTGAAAAATGAGTTAAAAACTATATTAATAACTCCCCTATGTACATATTCCCATCCCCTAGCACTATAGCCCTAAAATATCAGTTTGGGAAATGATAGTCCACCTGGGCTACCATTAGCCTTCCGCGTCCTAACCCTGGGATTAACTTAACATTCGGTTAAGTTAAATAACCTCTTACCAACCCCTTTACCCATAGCATTTCATCATTTTACCATCCGCGCTCACATTTTTGGTTTTATGTTTAAAATATTTTGATTAAAGTTTACCCCCAGCACACAAACCCTGTAAAAACGCGCAAACCTAAAGTCTAAACCCCCGCGGCATAATATAATTTTTTGAATATTCGCACAGGCCCCTGCACATAAACCTCCCACCGCCTTATCTGTCCCGCTAGCTGTCAGATTTGCCGCACCCGAGATCTATGGTGGGCTAGTCTTTTCCTACCCCGATATGCCAAGGGTTAGTGTCCGGGAGATGGGCGGTTTTCTCGTCGTACTCTCGCCACGCGTCACCCTCCCGGATGTGGTGAAGCCCCCCCTTCCGAAACCACTTCTGCGCAAAAGCGATGCGCCACAAACCAGATACCGCCTCCTCCGAATGACATCACACTGCCACTTCGTCACCACGTCATCAGCATGTGTTCGCCTGCTGCCACCGTGTCCTATGCCACATCACTACCACCGTACTACCACATCATCACCCTGCCGTACTGCCATGTCACCCCGCTGATGTCACCCTACAGATGTCACCTCCATACTAGGTCCCACTACTGATGTCATGCTGACATCATCCATTGTACCGCTGACATCATGCTGATGTCACCCGTTGAAAAAGCGCGCAAGTGTGAAATTGATGCAACGGAAGCCTGGAATCAAAATCTGAGGCAGTTTTCGATGCGTGATTAGCGCTTAGCGCTAATCGCGCATCGCTACAGGAAATAGGCCAAAATGGGGAATATTTATTTTCACCAATCGTTTTTCTCTCGAAAGGGCAGAAAAGGGGGGATTTAACAGTTTTTAGCATATCAGCAGAGAGAGAGAGAGTCCCAATTCAAGTACCAAAGAGTATCAGAGGAGACGAAGCCCAATTTAATGCCAAAGAGTATCAGTGTTGCGGCAAAGTGTATCAGTCATCAATATCACTGGAGAGCTTAACATCAAAGAAGAGGAGCATTAAAGACCATCCAAACAAAGTCAGTGAATACCAGAACAGATTTAAAGGCAATTAAAGTCGAGTCTTTAAAGCCCAGACTTTCCAAAAACAGTGCATGAAGACACATGAAGGTAGCGTTGCAAAGCTCAAAGCACAGTGATTGCAAAAGCAGTGCATCGAGCCACCAAGGAAACCCTATTAGTTCATTTTGATCTGGCTGCCTCCGGGCGCAGCTCAATAGATATTTACTTGCATTTAATTTCAGCACAAGTTTAGGTTTAAAAATCTTTTTCCCGCAGACCTATTTAGGTCAGCTGTAATAAAGACTCTTAGATATTTTCACTATAAAGACAACCCTAAACAATGTAATAAGGGTTGCTTGGTTGGTCGGTTGGTTTGCAAAGAACTCCAAGAGAGACTCGCTCTATATCTTATATGTTTTACATAATCAAAGATTGTTGAAAGCTTGGAGAATGGATTGTCTGATGTGTTGTTAATGTTCCTGAAGAGTGAATGAGGGAAATATTGTGCTGTTTTATGAATCAATAAGTATTCCTTACCTCTATTGTTTCAATTTCACATATGCTTAAGTCACAGAACAAAATTCTGGTTTAGAATTTTCTTACCTGCACTCTATGCTCAGTTTCTGTGGCTTATTAATGTTTTCCTCTTGATTTAGGCATAAATATGGATTCCTTCTAGCTCATATTTGCTCTATTTCACATATGAATGACTGTTATCTGGGAATTCTTATCTCCTCCGAGGTAGGGCTCATTTATCTTCCCTCTGCTAACCTGATTGAGAGATTCTTTGTTGCCTCTCATCCTTAGCCTTAAATCCATCTTCATTTAGTCTGAGTATTGTTTCATGAGCAGCTACCTTGCTCCTCTTTCCTCTTGTGACCAAGAAAACGCACCTGCAGTCTTACTCCACGACTCCATGCCCAATGGTTCAAAACTTATCACACTATGCATTGCCTCTCTACTTGAAAGCATCCTCCTTCCACCCAAACACAAACAACCAAAACCCATTGATCCCAATAACTAGCCTAAAATCATCATCAACAAAGCTAAAGCATTAAGAGAGAGCCTTCTCTGATTGCAAGTCGGTTAGAACCTGCAGTCCAAAGATTGGTTTGTGGTTACCTCGGCCGTATCCCTTCAGGAGCTTAGGGACAACCTAAGTGTTAACATAATGGCGACTCCACTGAGGAGCATCCTCAGATAATCTCACAAATCCAGTCTGAATCTCTGCTGAGGAAGAATCTGACCTTTAAAAAGTTTTTGTTTAACCTATATTGTCAGAAAATATCCCTAAAAAAGACAAGCTAGAAGCGCTATACAAAATCAAATCCAGATCCAAATCCCCCAGCCGCTTTTGAAAATCCTAATTTAATCCCTAAGATCCTTAGGAAACAAGAGCAACAAGAATATTTTGCTGATACCATTCCTGAAACAGTTCAGGTAAGTTGTGTTCCAACTCTTGTCAAAGTTTTATTTCGTTCAAACCGTACTTCCCCTTGTTCATCGTCTTATTCTCCAAGTCCTATTTCTACACCTCCATTCACTACACATACCACCACTCCTATTATCCTAGTTAATCCAGTTGTTCCACTTATCCCTGTTGTTCCACTTATCCCTGTCAATATGGCTAACAGATATGCACCTTTACAGCTGCCTGCTAATCCCGGGGCTATGCCTCAGGATTACCAGACTAAAATAACTTATTTTGATGGCACAAGTGCCTGCACAGCCCTTCAGCATACAAAGAAAATGCAGGATTACTTTGAGAGCTATGAGATTGACGATGATAGTGTGAGAATGAAGATTTTCATCCAAAGTTTGACAGGTGATGTCACGACTTGGTTTAGAGCACTCCCAGCCAATTCCATAGGAGACCCAGACGCCTTATACCAATCATTTATCAACAGATGGGAGAAAAAGAAAGACCCCTTGCATATATTATCTGAATATGACACCATCAAGAGAGGCTCTCAAGAGATTGTCTTAGACTACTGTGCAAGGTTTAATAATGTTTATAATGCAATACCATAGAACTTAAGACCTCCACCTGATCTTGCTTTGTACAAATTACCTGATGGTTTTGATACCGATATGGCTTATTAGTTAAGGGAAAGAGCCCCTCAAATCCTGGCAGAGATGCAAAATGTTGCTGTTAGTGTGGAGGCAAACCTAATTGCTAAAAGAAATAGAGCTAGAACCAAGAGAAGAACCACCTTCAAGGAAGAACCCTCAGCCTTCGACCAGAAACTAGATGTTATTATCAGTGGCGTGCACAGGCTGGGAGATAGAGTGGAAAGTGTTGAGAGGAAATCATCATGGGAAGGACAACAGCCTAACGCCATAAGGAACCCAAATTTTAGGAAAGCTCAGAACACAAACGCTGCTAGGTCTAGCCCAGACCGTGATATAAGACCTCCTTTCCAGGAAAACTACATAGAGACATCCACTTCTAGTGAGCCCACAGAAGAGACTCATATGAACTTGATAGATTCGAAGAATGAGCAACAGATTTTTCTCACTCAGGAAGACCAAGACTACCATGATGTAAATAAATTTCAGACTATGTCTAGGGAGTCTTTTGATTTTAAACAAGGCTATGATTCTGCTGTGTATGAGGTCCACAAACAATATAAGCTGAGAACAAAAACCATTGATATCCCTGCACCTAGCAAAACAAAGGAGAGCAAACAACTCAGCAAGATTAAAGGCAAGGTTATCATAACAGAACCAGCTGATATAGCTGTCCCAAACCCGCACCAAGTGACTATAGAGGACATAACAGACATATAGCCTCCTATTGATCAGCCTCTGCCTCCTTCCTCGAAAGAAAATTTGAACAGCACTCCTAAAAATCTTTCGAAAACACAAATACCACAAAGGGTCAGTCACCATAACGCAGATAATCAAAAGGAAAACATAGAAAATACTCTTGAAAAGGAGAAATCTACTACTGCTAACGTAAAGATTCCATTGGAGAAACCATTTAATTAGAAGTACAAATTGGAAAACTTAAGATATCCATTCCCCTCTCAGAACTTGCCAAACATGATGTGTATAGGCAACAAATTCAAAGGTCACTTCAAATGCCAGAGGTCAAAGATGATGTAAATGTTTTAGATGATACCCCTGAGCTACTGTTTGGTCCAGAGGTTAATGGAAAATCAACATATGCATCTGTTCTACCATTTTATGTCAGCCTGCACATACATGACAAAATCTTGCATAATGCTATGTTCGACTCAGCTGCCTCACACAATCTTATGCCCAAAGCTGTAATGGAAAAGCTAAACCTTGATGTCACAAGACCCTACAAAGATCTCTTCTCCTTCAACTCATGTCAGGTCAAGTGTTTAGGGTTAATCAAAGACCTTTGTGTGTTTTTAGTCCAATTTCCCAACAAGACAATCCTAATGGACGTAGTAGTTGCCGACATTCCACCAAAATATCGGATGCTCTTATCGAGATCTTGGGGAGAAAAACTCCAAGGATCCCTCCAACTTGACCTCTCTTATGCCACTATATCTGTCTTTGGACAACCAAAGAGACTGTATAGAGAAACACTCATGAAATATGTGGTAAGTAGTGAGGAAAAGCCCCAAAATTTTCCAATTTACTTAATCCATTCTGATATCGATTCATTTATTCTTTTCAATGATGACACCAATCCTCCAACTAATGAGAAGCCTTTCACTTTAGAGCTAGAGACATGCATAAATGAAGAATCGGTTGCCCATGCCCATAACATGCTCACAACAATCAAAGCAACCAACAAAGAGGAAGAACCTTCTCAAACAGAAATTTTAAATCTGTCAAATCCTAAAATAACTGAAACTCTTAATACAAACCAAAAGCAAGAAATCACATGGTATTTAGAGTTTGATGGTTCTGTCAACAAGTTAGGAGCAGGAGCAGGTGTATGGATTCACAATACACATGATAATCATGCAGAAGGCCATGCCTACAGACTAAATTTCAGATGTACCAACAACATGGCAGAGTATGAGGCTCTCCTCTTAGGCCTAAAATTGCTCAAAGTTCTAGGAGCTACAAAAGTGTCGATTCTAGGTGACTCCGATTTAATCATACAACAAATGAAAGGTAACTTCGTTACTAATGATAATAGAATGAGGGCCTATAGGACTGCTGCCACAGAAATACTTAATACCTTCACTAAATCCGAGCTTCCAAGATTTCTAGAAACCATAACATACATTCACATAGCCTAGCCACTTTTGCTAGTACATGCAAGCTTCCCTTTGAGCCAAATCACCACTTTACTGCTGAGATAAAACATAGGCCTGCTGTCCCGAACAATATTAAATATTGGCAAGTATTTGAAAATGATGCCCAGATTAACAATTTCCTCACTCTTGAGGGCGAGTTTTCAAATTTAAACATTGACATGGAGGCCATGAACAATTTCCAACAACAAACAAATGAAAATCAGCAGGCGCTAACATCTACAACAAGAAAACAAATCATTAACCCAACTATTTTTGATAATGCAAACATAGAAGAGCTGAAGCAAATGTATTTAGAGGAAACAACCAAAGAAGAGGCCGAGTTCATTGATCTAAAGAATAACTTTTTTCTTGCTGGCTTCACTCCATTAAAAGACATGTTTGATGATAATGATGTGCCCAAAAAGCCAAAAATGGATCCTTTAGATGATGCTATAGAAGAACACAACGTAGGGAGAGAAGAGAAGCCCAAAATGATTAAATTGTCCAAAAATATGCCACCTGACCAAAAACCAAAGTATGTGGATTTGTTCAAAGAGTTCCAAGATGTATTCGCTTGGAGTTATGAGGACTTAAAGTCCTATGACACCTCAGTGATTCAACATACCATCCCCTTAAAACCAAATCAAAAACCATTCAAGCAGAAACTTAGAAGAATTAACCCTATGCTTCTTCCCCTCATTGAAAAGGAGATAAAGAAAATGTTTGAAGCAGGTATCATAGCACCCATCAGATTTTCTGAATGGGTATCCAATCTGGTTCCCACAAGGAAACAATCAGGTGAGATTAGACTGTGTGTAGACCTAAGAAACTTAAATCAAGTCTCTTTAAAAGACCACTATCCTTTGCCCAAAATGGACCACATCCTAGAAACAGTAATGGGGTCATCTAGAATTTCTTTACTTGATGGCTTTCCAGGTTTCAATCAAATACTTGTTCACCCAGATGACCAAGACAAGACAGCCTTTACCACACCGTGGGAAACATTTAAGTATGTTAAAATGCCTTTCGGGCTAAAGAACGCTGGTGCCACCTTTCAAAGGACAATGGATATTGCATTTGCAAAGGAAATCCATGAATTCCTTATTGTCTATCTTGATGACTTAACCCCTTTCTCCAAATATGATCAAGAGCACCTGAAACACTTAAGGAAAATCTTCATGACATGTAGGAAATATTGCATTTCTTGAACCCCAAGAAGTCCTTGTTTGGCCTTGAGGAAGGTAAGTTGTTAGGCCAGATCATTTCAAAAGATGGTATCAGAATTGATCCGGAAAGGATCCAAGCCATCCTTCAAATTCCCTACCCAAGAAACATAAAAGAGTTGCAAGCATTCCTGGGAAAGATCAATTTCCTAAGGAGATTTATCTCGAATTTAGCCGAACTGATAAGACTGTTAAGCAACATGTTAAAAAAGGATGCCAAGGTAAGATGGTCTCTTGAAATCAAGTAGGCTTTTGAGAGTATCAAAGCTGCCTTGCCTCAAACGCTTGTCCTCACTAGTCCACAATTTGACAAAGATTTTATCATTTTTTCTTTTGCATCTGAGCACACTATAGCGGCTGTCCTTTTGCAAAAACATGGTCAAGGAAATGAAAAGCCAATTGCATTTTTCATCCGAGCCTTAAGAGATGCACCCTTGAAATACCAAATCATGGAGAAGTAGGCCTATGCCCTTGTCAAGGATATAAAAGACTTCAGAGTTTATATTTTATATTCACATGTGATTGCCTATGTCCCAAACTCTATTGTAAAGGACATATTAACTCAAGAAGGACTAGAAGGCAGAAGAGGCAAGTGGATTTCCAGCATTCTTGAATATGACATTGAGATAAAACCCACCAAGCTGATAAAGGGACAAGGTTTAGCCAAGCTAATGTCCGAAAACAATTTTCAGGCCTTAGACATTAACCAACTGGACAATGAATAGGAGCTGGCGACTCCACAGATCACTGAAACCTTTTTACAATCCCCATGGTATGCTGATATTTCTTTGTATTGTTAAACCTGTGTGCTCCCCCAGGGTTGTCCAGAACCAAAAAAAATATTTTTGAAGATGAAAACATCAAAGTTTTGTGTCTTAGATGGTGCCCTATTTTGGAAAAATCATGAAGGAATTTCACTGAACTGTTTAACTATAAATGAAACTAAGAACATCATGAAAGAGTTTCATTCTAGAGACTGTGGAGGACATTTATATTGGAAGTCCACTGTTGACAAGGTTTTAAGAGCTGGTTATTATTGGCCCTCCATATTTGTAGATGTCAAGAAATTTGTTGTTTCATGTCACAAATGCCAAATCTTTGAAGGAAAAACAAAATTGCTACCTTTTCCCCTTATGCTCATCTCAACTGAAAAGCCTTTTCAACAATGGGGCCTTGACTTCATAGGTGAAATCCATCCCTCTTCTTGAGGCCAGCACAAGTGGATTTTAACAGCCATCGACTATTTCACCAAGTGGATTGAAGCCATCCCATGTAGGCAAGCCAATGACTCCACTATTATCCAGTTCCTTGAGGGCATTATCCTTTCCAAATTTGGCTTCCTTGAGAAGATCATCACTGAAAATGTTGCTGCCTTCAAATCCAGAAAGATGATCAACTTCTGCCATAAGTTTCACATTACCTTGGGCCACTCTATAGCCTACTACCCTCAAGGTAATGTCTTGGCTGAATCATCCAATAAAAGCCTCATCAACATCATAAAGAAAGTGTTGGAGGAAAACAAAAAGAACTGGCATAGGAAGCTCACAAATGCCCTGTGGGTAGACAGACTTTCAACCAAGAGATCCATTGGGGTGAGCCCTTATGAGCTAGTATATGCCATGGAAGCCATATTTCCTTCATCTTTGGGCATTCCTACTATCAAACTATTATAGGAGATTCAGGCTGAACCAAATGACATTCAAAGAAGAATCAATCAGACCATACATCCTCAGCAAACCAGAGAGCAAGAGTATGACAGAGCTCAAATTTTGCAAGAGAAGCTCAAAGAGATGTTTGATAAGAAATCTAAGGCTGAGGACTTCTGTATCGGCAGCAAAGTTCTAAGGTGGGACTCACGAAGAGAAGATAAGGGCAAACATACAAAATTTGATTTCTTTGGAAAGGTCCATTCAATATCAGCGTTGTGCAAGGCAATAACACATATTTCCTCAAATCTGTAGATGGTATCACAACTGAAAGTGGCCCTGTAAATGGCCGAATGTTAAAGCATTATCATGATCCCTTTTGTTGAGAATCTCCCAGCAGTATCATGTCTATACATAAATGATTGTATATATCACCACTTTGTTTTATTTTTGTATAACAGTCCGAATGATAGAGCACGCAGAAGAAAGTAGGCAGTGCTACACAGTTCACAAGCAATTCAGTTGAGGGAAAGTGTTGTTCTCATTCCAAAGTTCCAATTATCTAACAGTGAGCACTAAGAAATTTCAAGCTACAGAAACAATAGAAGATCAAGGCAGTCTGACCTGTTGTTCTTAGCTTTCCACAAGGAAAAGCCATCCCCAAGTGGAGCCACTGTTAGCCTCTTGCTCTAGTAGGTTACTCATCTTTCATGATTGACATTTTTACATGCCAAATATGTCATACTTTGCATGCTGCAATGTTCCATATTTTCTATAGAGGCCAAGGAAGGATGCCATGAGAGTGTGCTAGTCTAAATGCCACTGCTGTGTTCCAATTTTGATGTGCTATTCTATTTTTGAAGAATTTTCAGTTAAAGGAAGGTCCAAACAGCTTAATCTTGGTCTCCCTAGGTTTCAATTTCCTGTTGTAGAATATAGAGAAGCATTATCTGTCAAAACAACTTAATCTTGGCAAATTCTTAGACAGGTAGAGAAGCAAAGGTGCTCAACAGCCTAATCTGAGCCCCTGGATGAAATATGTGTAGATGTAGATAGGAGGACAGTAAAAGAAAAGTTGAAAAGCTGGGTTTTCTAGTTTTAGTGCACCCAAACCAAAAGAAGAAAAAATGCTAGGTAAGTAGGCTAGGTAGGTAGTTTTGAGGTTGCAGAATGTTGATCTATGATCAATTTCATGTTTTCAAGTGTCATATCTATTTAGGTCACAATTATTAGGTAGTTTTCATATGGAGGAGCTCAAGTAAGCCATGACTAACTTCCCCCTTCTTCCTTATTCCCTAAATCACTCACTAATTTCCCTGAAGAGGTCAAGATCTGCTTGATACCTCTTAGTTTCATCATTTTTCATATCATTTGCCTTGGTAAAGATCTGCTTTACTCAAGGAATGATCATACTTCATTCATGAATCATTTTTCCCCTAATAGCCTAAGATTCACGTACTTAGCGCTTTCTTATCACTTGCCATATTAACTACTAATTTTACTATGTAGCTCCCTATCTATCTCCCCTTCCTCTACTAAAACTATGTTAATAACTCCCCTATGTACATATTCCCATCCCCTGGCACTATAGCCCTAAAATATCCGTTTGGGAAATGATAGTCCACCTCGGCTACCATTAGCCTTCCACGTCCTAACCCTGGGATTAACTTAACATTCGGTTAAGTTAAATAACCTCTTACCCACCCCTTTACCCATAACATTTCATCATTTTATCATGCGCGCTCACATTTTTGGGTTTATGTTTAAAATATTTTGATTAAAGTTTACCCCCGGCACGCAAACCGTGTAAAAACCCGCAAACCCAAATTCTAAACCCCCGCGGCATAATATAATTATTCGAATATTCACGTGGGCCCCAGCACATAAACCTCTCGCCTCCTTATCTGTCCCGCCAGCCGTCAAATCTGCCGCCCCCGAGATCTACGATGGGCAAGTCTTTTCCTACCCCGACATGCCGAGGGTTAGCATCCAGGAGATGGGCAGTTTTCTCGTTGTACTCCCACCACGCGTCACCCTCCCGGCTGTGGTGGAGCCCCCCCTTTCTGAAACAGCTTCTACGCAAAAGCGATGTGCCACAAACCGGATATCACCTCCTCTGAATGACATCACACTGCCACGTCATCACCCTACCGTACTGCCACGTCACCCCGCTGACGTCACCCTACTGACGTCACCTCCATACTGGGTCCCACTGCTGATGTCATGCTGATGTCATACGTCGTACGACTGAAAAAAGCGCACAAGTGCAAAATCGATGCAACGGAAGCCCAGATTCAAAATCTGAGGCAGTTTTCGATGCGCGATTGGCGCTTAGCGAATCGTGCATCACTACGGGAAATAGGCCAAAATGGGGAATCTTTATTTTCAGCAATCGTTTTTTCTCGAAAGTGCAGAAAAGGGGCGAGTTAACAGTTTTTAGCATATCAGCAGAGAGAGAGAGTCCTGATTCAAGTATCAAAGAGTATCAGAGGAGACGAAGCCAAATTTAATGCCAAAGAGTATCAGTGTTGCGGCAAAGTGTATCAGTCATCAATATCAGTGGAAAACTTAACATCAAAGCAGAGGAGCATTAAAGACCATCCAAACAAAGTCAATGAATACCAAAATAGAGTTAAAGGCAATTAAAGCCGAGTCATATCAGATTTAATGAGATCCAATGCCACTCAGTAGCAGCTGAACCGCCTAAGGGTGGAAATTCAAGTGATTTAAGGCCCAAACTTTGCAAAAACAGTGCATGAAGACACATGAAGACGGCGCTGCAAAGCTCAAAGCATAGTGATTGCAAAAGTAGTGCATCGAGCCACCAAGGACACCCTATTAATTCATTTTGATCTGGCTGCCTCTAGCGCAGCTCAATAGATATTTACTTGCATTTAATTTTAGCACAAGTTTAGGTTTAAAAATATTTTTCCCATAGACCTGTTTAGGTCAACTGTAATAAATACTCTTAGATATTTTCACTATAAATATAGCCCTGAACAATGTAATAAGGGTTGGCTGGTTGGTCGATTGGTTTGCAAAGAACTCCAAGAGAGACTCGCTTTGTATCTGATATGTTTTACATAATCAAAGATTGCTGAAAGCTTGGAGAATGGACCGTCTGATGTGTTGTTAATGTTCCTAAAGAGTGAATGAGGGAAATCTTGTGTTGTTTTATTAATCAATAAGTATTCCTTACCTCTGTTGTTTCAATTTCACATATGCTTAAGTCACAGAACAAAAGTCTTGTTTAGAATTTGCTTATTTGCACTTTGTGCTTAGTTTTTGTGGCTTCTTAATGTTTTCCTCTTGCTTTAGGCATAAATATGGATTCCTTCTAGCTCATATTTGCTCTATTTCACATATGAATGACTGTTATCTGGGAATTCTTATCTTCTCCCAAGTAGGGCTCGTTTATCTTCCCTCTGCTAACCTGATTAAGAGATTCTTTGTTTCCTCTCATTCCTTAGCCTTCAATCCATCTTCATTTAGCCTGAGTATTGTTTCGTGAGCAACTACCTTGCCCCTCTTTCCTCTTGTGACCAAGAAAACGCACCAGCAGTCTTACTCCACGACTCCATGCCCAATGGTTCGAAACTTATAACACTATGCATTGCCTCTCTACTTGAAAACATCCTCCTTCCACCCAAACACAAACAAACAAAACCAATTGAGCCCAATAACTAGCCTAAAATCATCATCAACAAAGTTAAATCATTAAGAGAGAGCCCTCTCTGATCGCAGGTGGGCTAGAACCTGTAGTCCAAGGATTGGTTTGTGGTTACCTGGGTCGTATCCCTTCAGGAGCTTAGGGACAACCTTAGTGTTAACAAGCCCAATAGTGACTAGTGGCTACAGAGGTGCGGGTGGTATTCTGGTTTTGCAATCGAAGATTTGATAAGCATGGCAACTTCTGACTGCGGTTATGGAATCATTGAACATTGTTGGTTAGAAGTATCCTACTCATAAAATCTTTTGTGCTGTAGTGTAACCAGATTGACACCCCCCACACGCGCTTGAATGACAATCATTCAGGACTTTTTCGGCCTCCTCATGGGTTAGGCACCTCCATAGAACTGTATCGATACCACGACAGTAAAGTGTATCACCGACGATCATGTAGTCTTTTGCTTGGTATAGACTACATCGTTGCTCTGAACGGGAGGTGTTAGACCTATATGTTTGGGTCTGGAGATAAATGATTATATCTCTATACCATGGATTGCTTGTAGATATCAAAAACAAAGATTCATCCACGATTGTTTCTTTGGATGTTGAATCATTGGACGATGATGGGAAGTCACATAGTAATTCAGCGAAAACCAGGGATTTCTTTGATTTTGATTTTACGAATTCTAGATAAAACTCTTGCAAAATTACTATCCATTTGGAATACTTGCCCCCCAGTAACTGTCGTGACAATATATAAGTCATGGGGTTGCAATCTGACAAAATGGTAGTTTTTCGAAAGAGGATATAGTGTCGAAATCTTTATATCGCTTGAACAGATGTGAGAGCCAGCTTTTCAATATAGGAGTACTTGGTTTCTGTATCATTTAAGTTTCGACTTAAATAATATATAGGATATTCAATTCCATTGTCTTCTTGAACTAAAACCATTGCAATGGTCATATCTGTTGCAGCCAGATACAGGTTAAATTCTTTATGATAATCAGGAGCATACATTAATGATGTCTTTATTAGGGATTCCTTTAGAGCATCAAAGGAAGCTTGCGTGACCTGATCCCAGATGAAGGGTACTTATTTTTTCAACATATGTGTATAACCTTTAGCAAGTTCGGCGTAATTTGGAATGAACCTCCTCAGAAAGTTTGCTTTCCCTCGGAGTTTCCGAATCTGAAGCAAGTTTAAAGGTGGAGGCAAATCAATGATTTCCTGAACCTTACACAGGTCGAGATGAATCTCGTCCTTTGAGACTACAAAGCCAAGTAAACAACCAGAACTGACACAAAACACACATTTGTGTGGATTGAGTCATATCTTGTAGTGTTAGCAACGGAGAAATATTGCTCTCAAATGTTGCGGATAATCGGTCCGCTTTCGCAAATGAGCCAAAAGATCATCGAGATACGGTTGAACGATGTTTTTGATGTCATAGAAGGCATAATTAATTTCCCTCTGAAAGGTTTCCCCTGCATTCTTTAAACAAAAGGGTAGCTTGCGGTAAGCAAATGTGCCCCACAGACAAATAGATGTAGTCTTTGACTGGTCCTGTGGGCATATATTTATTTGATTATACCCAGAAAATCCATCCATAAATGAAAAGATTTCACATTCGGCACATTCATCAATTATCTAGTCAATGAAGGGCATAGGGTAGTTGTCTTTTGGACAAGCTTGATTTACATCCCTATAATTGATGCACACTCTAATCATTCCTTGCTTTTTCATCACAAGAACAATATTCGTTACCCAATCGGTTAGAGGAACCGGGTAAACGAAACTAGCATGGAGAGGTTTTTCAGCTTCTGCCTTGATGGTAATGGCTTTCTTAGGGTGCATCTGACGAAGCCGTTGTCGTACTGGTTTGACATCTGGATACATCTTAATTTCGTGTTCGACTATGCTCGAGTCAATGCCTAACATTTCTTCATATGACCGTGCAAAGACATCTCTGAACTTGTGAAAGTGAGCGTAATATATTTCCAGTTCTGAAGGAGAACAAGATTTGCAGACATGAATATTCTCTACAACATTCGGTTTGGTCGAGATATTGATGGCGATAGTCTCTTCAATATTGGACAAGCTTCGCCTGGAATCCACCATATTTACAGTATTTGATAGGAAATCAAAAACTGAAGGATGATCAAGGTCACTAGAACAATCTTCTTTGTAATTTGGAAGATGGGAGTGATGGTGGTAATCTTCCCATGGTAACCCGTCAATCATCATTGACTGAATAATTCCTTCATCTGTAGAATGTACATGTAACCAAGGATCTAAAGGAGTACCATATTCCTTAGACCTATCTATCTAAATGCTTGATGAGCATTGATTTGGGTTCGCCTTCCATGCCGAAAACATTGATTGCTATAGTATTTCTATTGGGGTTGGGGGCAAAACCTCGCGATGATCCATACTAACATCATGATCGGATATCTTCTAAATGGAGGACACCATATTGCAGGTTCCCACCGTGGCCACTTCCACCAGATTCTTTAGAGGTGATAGGGAAAAAGTACCCATCAATGTCAGGTCTTTTAGTAGGCCTACTCTGATATTTTGAAGCAACTGAGAGCTCCCGTGGATCATCTGAATGCTTCTCGTAAATTGTGAACTATTGGGGAGAAAAATTTGTTGGTCGATGATTGTAATTCCTCCTTGGAAAGGAAATGCAATATTTCTGAAATAAGTTGACACAACAGCAGCCATAGCATATATCCAAGGCCTTCCCAGTATGGTGTTGTAATTGACGTTTCCATTGATAACTTCAACATCAATTTCTACTGTTTTATCCCCCAGTTCGACTTGCAAGATACTTAAAATCCTGTATGGAGTAGTTCATCCATCAAATGATTTTAATGTCGCCGATGATCACGACAAGGGTGGTGAACCTAATACTTTCCAGCAACTCATCGACTTAATAGATGTAGATGCTCCCTCATCAATAATTGTTGGATGAACATTTTTGTTGAGGGCTTTCACTTGAATAAGGAAAGCGAGTTGAGCTGGTAACTACGGGTCATATCCTTTATGATTAAAGGTCACAAGATTGGAATCCGCCGGGTCAATCCCACCTATTGCTGATAATAGAGCCTGCTTTTGGGAGGGGAAATTTTGCAATACC
Organism: Pinus taeda; assembly: GCA_000404065.3. Classification (NCBI taxonomy): domain Eukaryota; kingdom Viridiplantae; phylum Streptophyta; class Pinopsida; order Pinales; family Pinaceae; genus Pinus; species Pinus taeda. The sequence continues at coordinate 102,620 of APFE031191654.1, forward strand.
TCAAGTGTCGACATAGCATATGGCGGTTGGGCTAGGTCCTATACTATATTATAATTTTGTGCTACTCTGGCACAAGGATTAAATGTCAATTTGTGTACTACTCCCTTTGGCAACTTTATCTTTAGCTCAGGAATGATGGGTGGCACAACTTTGGTCGATGTTGTTGTCGAACTACTAGGTTGATCAGTAGCCTTGTTGATCGACAGTTGTGGATTCCTGTAACCTTTATTCCTTGTCGATATCAAAGCATATCATTTTTCTGTTTCGAAATGGACAACATGAGCACTTGGGATGGGGAAGCATTGTCACTAGCAACCAGATTGGTCCCTAGATTTGGAAACGGATCAGTCAATACCGCTGAGGTTTTTTAATTTCTTTAAGACTTTCCTAAGCTCAGCTTTATGTGGACAGTCTTTCGTCCAATGATCTTCATCACATATAAAGCATGGATGATTTGGTTTCATTTCTCTAGAAGGGTTTGCAGAAGATTTTTCAGGAGACAACTCCTCCTGTTTCTTCTTTTTCCCTTTCTTTTTCTTCTTGCCCCCTGGTTGCTTCGGTTCCTTACCTTTGTTAGTTGACATGGCGTTTACCTCCGAGGTGAGAAATTCTTCATTTTCATTTGGCTAGAAACCGTATGAGATTTCTTTGACGTAGCCTTTACGATTTTCATGATTTTTGTACCTATCACGCCATTGCCAGCATGAGAGTCTTTGTTTGATTTAGGAGGACGAGGAACAGAAAATTCTAGTCTAGGAGCATCAAGGATTTTGTCATAGAGCATGCCAGGCTGAGTATAGATCAAGTCTATATATTGCGCATGAGCAATGACTTGCTCTTTAGTGACGACCCCTCCCTTTGCCACATCGTTTGTGATAGAAGGTAATAATGAGTTAATAAACCATTGAGCTAGCAGCTGATTAAGAACATATGTTTTTACCATTCTACAACAACGTTGCCACTCATGAATATGATCAGATATGTGAGTGGCCATCATTTCTTTGAAATTGGTAAGAAGCTCTGTTCCTATTTCATACCTTATTGGTAACTAAAAATGGGTTAAAAAGGTTATGGCAAGGGTGTTAAAGTTATCAAATGTAGCTCTACGAAATTCAATGTACCATTTTGCTGCCAAACCAGTTAACATTTGCTAAAAAAGGTGAAGCCTAATCGAATCATCATTTAGAGTGTTTGATGAACACCATAGATGAAAGTTCATCACATGATTCGATGGGTCTTCACCTAGATTTCCATTAAATTTAGGAATATCTGACGGAAGTTTATGAGGAATCGTTGGCCAGCAAGGGGCATAAGCAATTGGATCGTTTGTTAGCTGATTTAGGTCTAGTAACTCTAAAGTCATGATGAAGGGAAACTGTTGATTCAGGTTTGGCGAAGCATACCCAAGATAAGATGGGATTACTTGAGCAGTGGGTCTTTGCATACAAGCATAATGCATTTGATGCTGATAACTTTGGTAAGGTTTGTGGGCATAACCATTTTGATATGATTGTTGTTGACCATTTTGAATATACGGCTGCCCATTACTTGCAAAGACTTGTTGCTCAGATCCTTGGTAAGCTTGTTGGAATTGCGGATGTTGATATTGCACCAGGCATGGTTGTGAAACCATTTTTTGTTGTGCAATATTGACTGTTTGACCAAGATGAGAGGTAATAGTACCCATTTGAACCTGGGTCACTCTAGTTAAGGAGCTAGTAATCGGTGATTATGGTTGCGTCATGGAGACATGTGGCTATTGTATTATGACCTAAGAAACCTAAGGTTGACATACAACATGCGACACTTGTACTTGTGACACCATCACAATAGCCAGTGTAGTGGGGATATTTGACACAAGTAGACTTTGTTGCATCGAGTATACAACTCTTGGTTGTTGAAGTAGTATTGGCACCCAACCGTTGGATGTAATTCCAGTATGACCCAAGTTCTATTGCGAACTCCCATATGGTTGTTCTCCCGAAGGAAACAATGAAAGGGCATACTACTGATCCAGAATTAAACAAGAACACAACAAATTATAGAGATAACCATATACACAAAGATGCAGCGGAAATAATACTTCATTTCATTAATGGAAAATACTGAAATATGCATACAACCAGAAATGGAAATAAACTAGCTAGGGCGATGGTAGCTTATCTCTGAGACGAGATGTGTGGCTACATGCCTCTAAACTATGTTACAATGAGGCTCGAAGGCCTATTTATTGTTAAGAAATAATGGAAAACCCTTCACATTGCAAAACCTAACCCTAGAAGATGAAACGCCAAATTGTGGGCCCTGTTTTTGGGTAAGTTGGTACATCAACTTCCCGGGGTCGCAAATTGGTCGTATTCTCTCCGTTTGATATGCATGATAGCCCATTGGAAATATCTCTTTGAGGACTATGATGGAAAAGAAAATTTTTAGACAAAAAAATCATTGGTGGTAGATTTCCCAAAAAACATCGTTTAGGGCCTCAAAACGGCTTCGGAAGTTTACGACCCGAAAAACTGCTAAAAATAGTAAACTGTGCTATAATTAAGGAAACTGAAAAAATTGAAAGAAGCACTAGAGGGGATCCAAGTGGAATTAGCGGGTGGCCACCAATATCCACCTAGATCATTGCTCGCCCCTTAGGAAGCAATGGTCCCCATTGCATTGAGTTCCTCCATGAGATCAGGGAACTTCTGCTGCACTTGGTCCCTAGTGAGCCACTTGCGTTGGTGAAGGAGTTGTCCTGCTTTGACAACTCGATACAGTTGGATATTCTGCTGGCGAGTATGCTTGATCTATGTGTCCATGATCTGATCAGTTGCAGCTTGTTCCATGCAAGATGGATTTAACTATGTGGGTGTGAGTTGTTCTGCAATGTCGAACGCGTCTAGTAATGGCGAAAAGTATGGCCAAAGGCGGTCGACATTGAACACCGAGTGTAGGCCAAGGAATGGGTGAATGCTAAGCTCAAATTCATTATCTCCCATAGCCTTGGTAATGTTGTAAGGGCCATATCGGAGTGGTCTAATTTTCCCATAAGCTCCGGTAAGGCATTCCTTTTGCAAATGCAACTACACTTTGAAACTTGTGTGGCACCCGATGTTGATCATGTCGTTGCTTGTACTTAGCATTTTATTTCTCTAGAATGTCATGGAAATGCTAACGAATATGTTGGATGTGCTCAATGAAGTTGTTTGCCTTATCTGTTTTAGACTGGACATGAGCAGAATCTACATGAGTAGCTGCAAATGGCATGGCCACATCAATGGGACATAGTGGCTGGAATCCCAAGCCCATCTGAAAAGGGTTGTGGCCAGTCGAGCTATGGAGAGCCTGGTTGTAGCTGTGTTGAACATAGGGGAGGCTCTCGTCCATGTGCATGGATGCTTTGAGTTGTACATGCACAGAATGTGTACCGAGTAACCTGCTGTCCCGATCTAAGATGATAGATTGTGGGATCCCAAAGTGTACCCACACTCGTTCAAAGAAGAGTTTAGCAGTGGCTTTTGCTGTGATATTCTTCTTGCAGGACACCATAATGGCCATCTTTGAGAACCTTTCGATGACCACAAAAACACAGTCATTTCCATGCTTAGTGGAAGGAGGGTCTGACATGTAATCGATAGAGATGGATTCCCAAGGCCGATTAGGGGTAGGCAACAGGGTATAGAGGCCTTGCTTCTTGATGGTCGGTTTGGCAATGGCGCAGGAAGTGCATGACCTGTTGTACTTCTCAACATCCTATCGAAGATTCACCAATAGAAATACTTATGCAGTACTGCCACCGTTTTTTCGACCCCAAAATGCCCAACAACCCGACTGTAGTGTGCTTCCCAAATCATCTTGGCATGCTTGCTTGAAGGAACACAAAGGTGACCCAGGTGGCATGGCAGGTCATTCTGGAGGTGAAAATATGGAACATGCTGACCCTCCAAGAGGTTCTGGTAAATGTGGACGAATTCCTAGTCGCTTTTGTAGAGCAGTGGCCAATCAGAAGTCATGTGCCCACAAGAGTTGAGCACGGTGGTTAATGCCATGATCGGTGGTCGACTGAGGCAATCTGCCACATTATTAGTGTTGCCCTTCGTATACTTGATATTCAAATGGAACTGTTGCAGGTATGTGGACCACTTCTGATGGCGATCATTTTACAATTTCCCTTCAATTTGTATGAACTGCAAGGGTCAGTGGTCTGCGTGGATGACCGTTTCCTTCCCAAAAATGTAATGCTTCCATTTTTGGCAGGCCTGCACAATGGAATACATCTCTTTATCATAAGTGGGATACTTCCAGACTGTGTCTGAAAGTGTTTCACTGTGATATGCCACTAGATGCCCGTGTTGAGTAAGGACTACCCGAATAGCATAGTCAGAGGCATCTGTCTCGACCTCAAATGGTTGCTGTAAATCTGGTAATGTGAGCACTGGTGCCATGCAGAGGCAATCTTTCAACTCTATGAATGCATTCTGTTGAGATTCGGACCAAAAGAATTTTTCCTTCACTCCTCCCCTGGTGACTTGGCTCAAAGGGCAAGTGATATGAGAAAACCCCAACACAAACCTGTGGTAGAAGTTGGCAAGACCTAGAAAGCTACAGAGCTTTGTCAGAGTGGTTGGAGATGGCCAATCCCGAATGACTTGGATCTTGGCTAGATCCACATGGACCCCTTGTTCATCAATAATCTATCCTAGACACTGAACCTGGGTCATGCCAAATGTGCATTTCTCCAAATTGGCACATAGCTTGTGTTGTCGCAGTGTTTGGAGAACCTATCAGATGTGGTGGAGGTGCTCTTCCCAACTCTGGCTGAAGATCAGAACATCATCCAAGTATACCACTACAAATGAGTTGGTGAATGGCCGCAAGATGTCATCCATTAGCCTCATGAAGGTTGCAAGAGCATTTGTCAACCCGAAAGGCATAAACAACCATTCAAAAACACCTTCCTTGGCTTTGAAGGTAGTATTCCACACATCAGAGGGTTCGATCAATACCTGGTGATATCCTGACTTCAGATCAATCTTGCTAAAATATTTTGCCCCCTTTAGTTGGTCTAGGAGGTCATCAATCCGTGGGATCGGGCACCTATTACGAACAGTGATCTTGTTCAGCGCCCAATAGTCAATACAGAGTCTCCAAGTCCCATCCTTCTTCTGTACCAACACAATTGGGCTCCCACAAGGCGATGAACTTGGACGAATGTGGCCTTTCTGCAGCAACTCCTGAATCTGCCTCTTGATTTCATCATTCTCCAGAATGGAGTGCCGATAAATTCGTCCATTGGGTAGCGGCGCACCTGGGGTTAGATCGATGGAGTGCTTGACCTGACAGTGGAGAGGAACCCCTACGAGGGAGGTGAAGATGTCCTCATACTCCTCCATGACCTTGTCCATCTGTAGTTTTCGTGCAGAGGGGCCCTGTCTAGAGGTTGTGGCTACCGTCTTCTTCTTTCTTTGAGGGCGTATCGTCAGGAAAACAAATTTTCCAATTTTGGAAATGAGCCTACTGCATTGTTTTGCAGTAATCAAAGAGATGGTAGTAGGCGGTGCTACCTCTTGTATCCTGTACAACTGATTTCCCAATGTAATGATAACAACACGGGGCCTTGATTCATACACAGCATGTCGCTTCCACAAGTATGGTTGTCCTAATAATACATCACAAACTTCAAGGGGAGAAATGTCACACAATACCTCATCTATGAAGGGCTTGACGTTGTATGGAAGGCGACACTGTTGGCTCACGTGAAGATCTCGTCCTTGGTGCAGCCACCCGATGGTGTACGGTTGTGGATGTGTTGTGGTCGGTAAGCCCAACTGCTTCACGACCTCTACTGAAATGAGGTTCTTTTGGCTCTCGCTATCGACAATGAACTGTAGCGAGGAGCCCTTTACCCACATCTGGGAGTGGAAGAGATGCTCTTCCTCCTCTGGATCTTCAGGTTCATTTTTCTGGATCTTGGCAGTAGCAACAGTGGTGTTGGGATCCACATCAATGATTTGCTTCCCTTCTTCATTCCCCTTGTCGGGTTCTGACTCAGAGTCGGAACTTGCATCTGATTCTGAAACCTTTAGCTCAGCCACCAGTGACTGCTTCACCCAACACTCACTTGTGTTGTGAGTGGAGCTCTTATGGAACTCACACCATTTTCCCGTGTCCTTTTTGGGCTTTACGGCACTGTTCTTTGCTTGTAGCTTTGGCGGATTGTCCTGGGCTGCCCTGCCTTGGTTTTGTCCTTTGTTCTGTGGTTTCACGGCACCTTTCCCTTGCTTTGGATTCGGAGATCCAAAGTCTCGCTTCTTTTGTTTAAACTTTTGCTTGATCTTGAAGGCACATCGGTATGCTATGCCAAGCGAGGAGATGTTCAGGAATTCCATTTCTTCCTGGATGTACTTGTGCAAGCAGCTGTAGTATTTGAGTATCATATGCTGCTCTGAATCCTTGATACCCAAATTCATGCGAAGGGTATGGAAAATATTGGTGAACTCTAGCACATCTTGATCCCTTCCCTGTCGCAGCGTGGTCCACTTTATGTATTCATCTTCATACCTTCCAACAGGGTAGTATTGCTGCTTAATGGCATCCCAGAATGAATTCCAAGTGGGTGAGGCTGAAAATGGCGAGCCTATAGTTTCATCCTTCTACTTGCAGTGGGTTTCCCACCAGTCCTTGACATGGGGCGCTGCTTTGAGAAGAGCAAAAACAATCTTTTCCCGACTCGAAAATTCATGAATAGAAAAATAACCCTCTAGCAGATTTAACCATTTATCTATGGCATTTGTGTCTATCTAACCATCGAATATGGGGATTTCAAAATTAACTTGTACCTTAAAGGGTGTGGTGTTTCCAGAGTAGCTACTGGAAGCTGATGCGTCACTTTTGGGTAGCCGCTGAAGGATTTGGTCAAAGCTATCCATCATCGCATTCCATTGTCGCTCGAGGGCTTCTTCGAGCAAGATTTTGATAGGATCTCATGCTCCCTTATCTTTCTTCTCATCCGCCATGGGAGGCCGTCGGGATTTATGAGGCTGGTCTTGCAAAGGTTCGACCAACTCAAGCCCTAACTCCTTATATCCCGACCTCGTTGGGGACATGCAAAGAAAAACAAAGAAAAATAAGACCGCTCTGATACCACTGATCCAGACTTAAATAGGAATGCAACAAATTATAGATATAACCATATACACAAAGATGCGGTGGAAATAACACTTCATTTCATTAATGGAAAATACTGAAATATGCTTACAACCAGAAATGGAAATAAACCAGCTAGGGCGATGGTAGCTTATCTCTGAGCAGAGATGTGCAGCTACATGCCTCTGAACTATGTTACAATGAGGCTCGAAGGCCTACTTATTGTTAATAAACAATGAAAAACCCTTCACATTCCAAAACCTAACCCTAGAAGATGAAATGCCAAATTGTGGGCCCCGTTTTTGGGTAAGTTGGTACATCAACTTCCCGAGGTCATGAATTGGTCGTATTATCTCCGTTTGACACGCATGATAGCCCATTGGAAAGATCTCTCTGAGGACTATGACGGAAAAGACAATTTTTAGGTAGAAAAATCTTTGGTGGTGGATTTCCCAAAAAACGTCGATTAGGGCCTCAAAACGGCTCCAGAAGTTTAGGACCCGAAAAACTGCTAAAAATAGTAAACTGTTCTATAATTAAGGAAACTGAAAAAAATGAAAGAAGCACTAGAGGGGATCCAAGTAGAATTAGTAGGTAGCCACCAATATCCACCTGGATCAACTGCCCCCCATATGGTGCCAATCCAGTGCTCAAAGGGATGATTGGCCTTTGGCGACCGAACTTCCCAAATTAATACTGTTGCGAAGAATCAATTTGTTGAGACTCAACATAAGAGATTCTAGATATTATTCCGGATGAACAAACAAGAACAGACTATACTGTTGAAATGGTCCCTGGATGGACTAGATCTAGCGGTTGAGAGCTAGTTGGAATAGATGGTATACCAGTGAACATTGTTGGAGTAGCAGCAGGAGGTTCTGTTGCTACTATGTCAGAAGACATAGTCCTAGATGTTGATGGTTGTTTAGACATATCTAGTCTATCCAAAATATTTCCTAGTGATTCTACAGGAACTTGCAATGAAGGGAGACTAACTTCTGATGAAGAAGGATATAGGGTGATCCCGGCTCCAAAATGCAATGGAGTACTAGATGGAGGATCCTCCACAATTTCTTCTATAGCAATCAATCCAGGTGGGAGAGGTAGACTGTCAGGTCCGTAAAATATTTCTAGTACCAAAGAAGGTATAGACTCTACAGCGATAGTTGTTGGATGGGTAACACCTTCCGAATCAACTGTAGATGGAGCCGGTCCAGGAATAGAAGCGTTTACCGTTATACTAGGATCAATTCTAATGTCCTCTTATAGATGCGGAACTTCTTCTTTAAAGGCAGGGGTACCAGAGATGGTTGGAGTAACTGGAGTCCCCGAGGATGTTGGAACAGAAGTTCCAAGCAAACCAGGGGACTTTGATCCAGTTTAATGAGTTCGCTTTGTCCGGAATAGTTTCGTTTCTGGAGTCAAAGACGGTTGAATCATTAATCTCTGAAAACGATGAGGTTTTGATCGACTTTCTTCCATGATTGCAGATTAGTGGATCAACTCAAAATAAAGGGGAAAAATGATTCCAAATTAAATGAATTTTAGATTCTTTGACCCAACTTGCTTTTTCAATTTTTAAGAGTCTAGAAAAAGCTAAAGATGACTCTAGTCGCCTTCAATTTTTAATGAGCCTGAAGTGACAAGTGCTCAGATGGACCTTTTCATTTAAGGAGTCTGAAAAGAAACGAAAGAGACTACTCTAGAAATCTAGATAGAGGGATTACCAAACCAATCGAAAAACTGCAGAATACTTTTTATGGTACTGTAGTCAATCTTCCCAAATGCTGTGTTCAATGCATTGTGATCGATAGGGTGGCAGACATGGCTTCCTAAGGATAAAGGATATAGCCTATTGTGGTCTCCCAATATATACTCGACGGTACATGGGAGCACAAGTCCGTACTGGCACTTGTCATCTCAAAGAGGAGGAATCACCCAACCTACAATGAAATCAATAGTTACCAGGCTTTATGACGTCGGAATATGTCTCTAGCCTAAACTTCTAAATGTTGTGTGTTAGGTTCCAAAGTGTTTTTATGCTCATTGAATTTATTTTGCAATTGATCTTTCTTAAGAAGTTTTCCTTTCAAGCTCACCATGTTATGTAGATATACAAATCCTAAAATGCAATCTAAGATGATAAAGAATCATTTAATCTTCTTTTTGCAACGAAAATCCTAGCTACTAAGGAAAGAGAAGCGAGATTCTTTCAACATAGAGTAGAGAGCACACACATAGATGCACTGTCCTAAATCAAAATCAACAAGTAGTCTAAATGCAAATCCACATGCATGTATTTGTTTTTCTCTTTCTTAATGTGTGAATGACAAAAATAATGTTAAGTACAAATCTGAATTGTTTCAAGGGACAGTACTAACGATTTTCTCTTCAAAAGATGAAAGGAAGATAATGACGACACTTTGCGATTTTGAATTGAAAATTGCTTTCGACACTTGAAAAACTATTAATTCAAATCAAATACAAGAGTAACAGTGTAATCGATGATCAGGAACAATAGGATTCTTTTCTTTGACAGAAAATGACACTTGCGACACTTCCAAATCAAAAGATGACAATTTGATTATGCTACTTATTTGTAAAGGAGAACCATAAATGAGGAATAATACATAAAAACATTTACAGTTCTTTGTACAATGGAGGCTAAATCATGCAAAGGAAGGGAATTTCCACAGTGGTATACTAATCATAGACAACAAAACTCCTGAATAAAACTGAAGAGAGTGAACAAAAAACCAAAATATGGGGGCAGAAACAGTCTTATCTGATCATCGTACCTGTAACACAGGGAAAGAGCAATGCGTCTCACCTACTGCACACGGGAGGTGCGATGTATCCATATTCCCAAGAGGAGAAGGTGCGATCGTCTACGGATGAGACTTCAACTTGGTTCTTGGTCACAATTTGCAACTTAGTTCAGGGATTTAGGCCGAGCTAATGATATTCAGTAAATGCAAATCACAATGGGCGATCTAATGAGGCTACTTGAGCCACCACCAGGAAAATTAGGATGTTTGAAAATCAATTGTTCAGTTTATAGACAAAACCTGAAGATAGACTGAAGCAGCATTGATCTACTTTGCACTTGCATAGCAAATGTAGTTCAAAGGCTAGCTGGCTTGACTTCAGGATCCGTCTGTAGTTTATAAAGAAAAAAAATATAGACAAGCAAACAAGCTATTCGCTCCCTAGTGGAGTCACCATTTTGTTATCGGGAAATCTAGTGTCCATGCAGTGCTGCTAGTCCCATTAAGACGGGTAGCTATCTTAGAAACAAACAAAATAAAGTTACTTTCATTTTACTATATGAGAAGTAGATAGGGGAGGAGCAAAGAATACCAACCTCGATCTTTCACTCGGTTCCTTTCTTGTTCCTTCTCCCCTCCAACGGATCTTTGCCACTCCTTCCTTGATTACTCTGCTTCAGAGAGTACCTGTAAAGTCAAAGGAGCATAATACCTTCAAAGTACAGATATCCACAATCATAAACAATATAGGACCAGATGCATATTGACCAGACAAATGTATATATCATCAAACATACAAGAATGTGGAGGAAAACTTAATAGCTTGATTGACATAAAGATTAGAAGAGAGGATTACAACCCATTGATCTAATCCAATGTCATCCTCCCAACATGAAAGCCCTTCTTCACGTCATGAAAAGCTTAGATCACCCAACACTATGATGTTCCACTAGGAAACCAACAACACTTCCTTACAAGATCCAAAATTCCAGCCTCTAGATCTCTGGGATGAGATATCCATATATAGATGATTGCAGGGGGGTGAGTCAGCTTTAGGGATTTTGATTAGTGTCTTCTCTCTGATATTTCTTTGTTCCACTTGGAGATTCATGATCTATTACTCATCCTTCGGTGAATTCAGAGAGGCAAGTGTCACAGGAGAAGTTTCTGGAAGATTCCATGATCATCCACGTTGCAAACTGTCTCTGCCATTTGTCTACTCTCACCCATCACACCCTATAGAAGGGATTTTCAGTATGCATCAAACTTTTTGCATGTGGCAGGTGAGATGCATCGCACCCTTTGCACTAATTAGTCTGTATGGTCTAGTTTTGACCAGTTCTGAGCAGTTTTCCATGGAGAACTTCTGGGAGATGATGTAATCAGCTGACCTTGTTCCTTTATGGTATGAAACAACACTTTTAGGGACTCAGAAGCCCTTAGTTTATGGACATATATGATTGGGGTTGCAGTGCCCAAATATGTCTATAACAATATTCCCCCATGGTTAGCTTGATATTATGGCACTTTCTAGAGAGATTTATAGTTCTTCGATTTCCAACGATCACTTGACACTCTTGTGCTGGATATAGGAAGAAATTAAATTCCTTAGCTATCTAAAATTGAATAAAATTATGGGTGCTACATGACTCAACCAATACTATTACTTTTTTCTTCTCCATATATCCTTCTACCTTGACAGTTTCAGGAGCGGTAATTCCTACCAATGCATTACAAGATTTGGTCAGATTGATCTATTCTTTATTTGGGGTTTGTTTCTTGGTGTATATCCTCCTCTTCTGATGTTTCATGTCACCTTTATTCCTCCCCTTCAAAATCTATTTCGAATAATTTCTTTTGAGCACATTTATGACCTTTAGTGTATTATATTTCACAACTATAACAAATCCTTTTTTCTCTTTATTCCTATGATTGCTATGGCGTCAACCTTGTAGGCTATGTACGGCTGGGAGTAGTAAAACTTAATATATTTATAGTTGCGAGTGGTATACTTCCTTGTTGCCATAATTTTTCTTTCAACTTTTCTTACCACCCTAAATTCCTCCTCCAATGAATAATGTTCCCAAATGTGAACCTCATGTTGTATTTTATCCCATAGAGTCACTGTGAATACATTAATCCTATGCTCCTCTAGAATATCAGTTACCCTAATATTCGTTTTTTTTAAATCCTCAATGTGCTCCACCATTCAATCCTATTGTTTGATATTTATTGATTGGCTATAGAAGGTGCTTCTCTTTGTATCCTCATAATGTTCTATCATTTCCTCCATAAAAATTGACCAAGTAACAATTGGTTGATGTGAACAAAAGTGTTTATATCATATAAGCTAATTGGATTCTAAATATAAAGATGTAATATGAACCTTTTGTGAGCGTTGAACATCATGTAGATAACAATATTGCTCCATATGTAGTATCCATGTTACTTAATCCTTTCCATCAAACTTCCTCATACCGATCTTTGGTATGTGGTTGTTCTTCAACCTAAATTTAGATTACTTTAAATCATGATTAAGATTCCTCTTTTACTCATTATTAATTTCATGAAATACCTTGTTGCCATTAGGAAGAATTTTTTGTAGCGACTTTGTCAAACCTTCCGTTTCTTCTTTCAAACCATCCTTCTATTCTTCCATTTTTATTTCTAAATAGTCCTTGAAGCCTTCCATGTCCCTTTTCATTTTTTATTCTAAACCCTCCATGTTAAAATTCATCATCACTTCAAATTCGCTTTTGGTTACTCTTTGAGAGAGTGAAATTTGTTGTACTTGATCTAGTAATTTTGATATATCATGTTGCATTTCTTCCTCTTTTTTATGTGTCATACAAGAGATTTTTGGTTTCTTACTAGGTGTGTCCATTTCTCTCTTTAGAGGATGTTTGGAATCAAATAATGATATCTATGCTTCTTTATGTCATTTAGATGACTTCAAACTGATTTTTCAGACAAAAGTTATGAAAATTTTAAAAATACACACTCTTTTATTTCTTTTTAGGAGCTCGACATTAAAACTATTTTATCTTTGTAAGTTCGGATCTCTAAGGTCTAAAATTTCATCCTACTATAGGCCTCTACATCTACTTTCCAATCCTACAAGTTAGACTGATTTGGATTCTTCAGGCAAGCATTATTCCCAATCTCCCACAATGACTTGATTATAAAATAGTTCAGTGGAGTGAGTTTGTATGGAGATCCACATGTCACTGTATTGACCTTAGGCCCTAGAAATGATGCACAAACAACTATATTTTTTGTAGTATTAGTAATTATTTATGGAATTCAAATATGATTCTCGGAGAGAAAGTTATGATGATTTTCCATAGGTTACCTATTTGAGATGGAATTTTGGAGCCTACAAAAGCCCTAAATTCCTAAGATCATACATGCACAAATATAGGGAGCCAAGATATTAAATTTTTACATCATGTTCATTAGTATTTTAGTTCCATGTGATTGCAATTTCAGCTTTTGAATCCGCATAGAAAAAACGTTATAGCAAAGAATCCACGATGACATGTTTAATGAACTAAAACCCTCGAACTCCAAAGCTATGATACAAATTGTTATGCAACCAACTCACAAAATACAAGAAAAGATATATCAATAACTAAAAAACTATCCACTTCAAGGAGAAAGCCTCCTTTACTTTACATAAATGAACAATTCTTGGATGATACAAAATGATAAGATCTCCTTGGTATATATAGGAGTCGAAGTGGTCACAATATAATCACATCCTACATAACAATAATAATGTAATGATACAACAATAAAAATAATGGGACTTAATGGGGCACAATAATAAAAACATGGGGTATACATGTCCAGAATAAAAACAATAAAGGCTACACTAGTCATAATAATAAGAGGAATACAATGTGGTACATGACAAAGGTCAACTCCTAGGTGGCATAAATTTTGCATACAAACTATGATTGAGGAAATTAGTACGTGACTGAAAACGTATCTATGTATAAACTAGCACTAGGTGGTACAACACTTAAGTGGAAAAAGTGTACCCCAAAAAAAGTTTTTTCTTTTCTACAAGATTTCAGACCCCAATTGGCCAAATTGATATCTACGAATAAAAAAGGTGTTGTGAGTTGGTCTCTGCACTTTTTCCACTATAAAACCATCATGATAAATGAAAAAAACATAATTATCCAATGCAAATCAATACCTCATAGGTGCGAAATGTGTTGTAATTTGACAACGAATTATGTAAATATCTGTAAAAATTGTATTAGTTACTGCCAAGTTAGTTTTATACTAAAACATTAGTTATGTAATAGAGGAGGCCCTTCTGAAACTGATGGATGCTAAAACTATTGTAATTATGGAGAATCATCCTTGATTAAATAAAGAATCGAATCCATTTCCTTATGGATGTTTCATTGGCACATTGTTAATGTTTTACCACATAAAATGTTGTGTTTTACTTCTGTGTTTGCATTTAGTTTCCATTCAGTTTCATTTCATTTCTTTCTTGTTTAATTAAACACTGAGGCCTAAAAGTGTTTATTTATGTTTTTTATTTAATTTATCTCAAATTAATTAATTAAATAAAATGTCATATCAGCATGTGTCAAGTTGGGCATGTTGTATTGACTAGCATAAAACAAATATGGATCTACCAAGCTCCTGGAGGACTCAAATCTCTCAAGATGCAAAATTATTTTTGAGTACAAAACTTGAGGAATGGTTTGCAACTTAAGAGATTTGATTCATCTCATCACTTGATAGATCCTTAGGTAACATGGATTTATGATGCAATGTTTAAGTTAATGAAATATTTTCAATATATTTATGAAGCTTTGATGAAATTTTTGAAATAGGAATAGGGAACACCCATTGCGTTGTAACACTAGCAAGAACTATCATGGACTGAGAGCTAAAAAAACTAATTTTTTAGAATTTTGGGGGTCCAAAAATGGATAGGTAGGAGAGGTTTGATTGGATATGTATTTCAATTAGAAGGAATAGACCTCAAATATGAAGTTAAGGATGAGCATGTTCTATTTGAAGGGTGTTGGGTGTGCGTTATATTATTTCCATGACTAGTCCCACATGTTGTATATTGCACCAGGCATAGTGGGGGGGTCACAACAAGTGGGTAGTAAACCCCCCCCCCCCCCCTATTGAGGGATTTATAGGGGGGAAGTTGCCCCCCTATTAGGGGCCTTGTAGGAGGTTGGTAGCCCCCCTAAACAGGGTTTGGAGAAACACCGTAAGAATTATCTTTTATGCAAACCCAATGATGATGGGAAAACCTAAGGATGATAAGTGGACCCAAGGATGGTGGGTGGACCTACACATGGTTTTGTGTATGGGTTTTGCACATCTATTTGGACATGACGTTTTTCTTCCCATGGTATTTTGTAAATCTAGCCTACGGAACTACAATAATGTTTTAATCCAGGGTTAATGAATTGGGGTTTATGAATACTTTAACATGTATATATATTTATTGTAACATTGGAAGGAAAATAATGAAAAAATAAATTTGATAGTCCCGATTTTCTGATCCAGAGGAAAAGGCATGTGTATATGTGTTTGATGTTTTTGCCATTGTATACTTTTCTGTTTTAATAATTTATTTGCAGGTAATTTCTGTATAGGGTTAATATCTACATTTGGAATGAGAGTTGTTTCCACTTCAAGGGGATTCATTTACTACTGAGGGGCTTTGATCGGGCCCGTGGCAAACCATGTTTAGTGGGAGATCTACGAGATCTATTCTTGCAATGAAAGAAGATGGTGAACACTAGAAAGATAGAGTGAGAAATTTCATGGTAAGAGTTTTGAGTTGTGGAAGCTCAATATGGAGGATATGTTGTTGGGCGAATATCACTGGGTTGTTGTAGATCTAGGCACGACAATGACAAGAATGTCGATAAAAGACTAGGTGAAGTTAGATTGAAAGGAAAAGAACGCAATGAGATTTTGTCTTTTAGATTTAGTATTTTTGAATGTATGAAGGGAAGTTATAGCGAGTAGAATGGTTGAGGAGGGATGCACGCAGTGTATTCACCATTGAAACTCATGGCACTGGTGGTCGTGCTAGTGGAAAAAGATGCGACCCTGCCATGGTGTTATGTATTGGAGCCCACATCCACTACTTCCTGTAGTGCACAGAGCATTCCTCATTGAAAGTGTATTGAACATAATGAAATTGGATAATAGAATTATAGTGCTAGAACCCCAGTAATTTTGACGTCTATCTGAAAAATCCAAATAAAAGGAGACTACCACCAAATTTTGAAGAGGAGCCCACTCAAAAATAAATGGAAGAGTTGCAGCTGAAATTTGAAGAGGAACACACTCAAATATTTGCCACCGATTTCCTAAAAGGAGAAAGAGATGTCACCATTTTTTACTGTTGATTTTCTTAAAGAAGAAAGAGTTGTCGTTGTTTTCTGCCACTGATTTTCTGAACGAAGAAAGAGTTTACACCGTTATTTTTTAAGAACAACCGTCACCAAGAGTCTGTCTGTCTAGAGTTCGGATTTTTGGAAAAAGCCAGCAAAGGAGACTGTCGCCAAGCTGCCGACAGGTTGACCCTTCGTCAAAAAAGTTTGCAACTTCGATCGGTAGAAATGAGTCTGAGTATTTATTTTTGCTCAACTTTAAACATAATAAATGAAATTTTTTGTTGAGCGCTAGTGACTTTGAAAACAAATTAGGGTTTGGAGTATTTTTTTTGTCTAGATATTATTTTTTGTATATGTGTAGAAAGATAAAAGAAATTCTGGAAAACCAGGGTTAAGAGAAAAAAAAGGGGCCAACGAAATTAAAATCAGATAGAATCTCTACTTGAAGGTTGATTATGAGAAATTCAAATTCAGAAAATCAGAAAGAAACCCTAGTTGAAGGGAGATTTTGGAAAAATTCAAATTCAGAAATAAACCCTAGAAGCACAGTTAGAAGCAAATTAGAAATAAATGGCTAAAATGAAGAATGCAAAGTTCGAGGTGGAGAAATTTACCAGCAAGAACAACTTTGAGTTATGGAAACTGAAAGTTAGGGATTTTCTAGTGCAACAAGGGTTGCACAAATCTTTGGACGGGGAAAATAAAAACCCTCCTAGCATGATAGATTCAAACTGGGAGGACATGGATGCTTGAGTTGTCAGTACCATTAGGTGGACCTAAAGATGAAATTCTCTTCAACATTGTTGAAGAGAGTATAACTGTAGGTTTATGGAAAAATTTGGAAAAGCTATATATGACAAAATCGTTAAACAATAGAATTTATTTCAAACAACAATTGTATAGTCTGTGGATGAAGGAGGATACAAAAGTTGCAAAACATTTAAATTTTTTAATACACTTATATGCCAGTTATCAAATATGGATGTTAAAATTTAGGAAGAAGAAAAAGTTATAACCTTGTTATGTTCTCTACTTGAGTCATGGGACCACTTCATAACTTCAATCACTTTGAGCGCTGCTTATTCTTTGAAATTTGAATCAGTTGTGGGAGCTCTCTTATCTGAAGAAGTACATAGGAAATCCAGTACTAAAATAGCTGAACCAGAAGCCATGATATCCAGAGGATGGTCAAAGGAAAGAGGAGAAAAAACAAGTGGATCTTCCAGATCAAAGTCAAAGAGAAAGTAGTGTAAGGTGAAATGTTGGTACTGCAATAAAATTAGACACCTCAAGAAAAAATGTTGGAAATGGAAAGAGTCTGATAACCCAAAGAAGGAAGCAAATAAGGTGTATTCAGGTATGATAGATGAAGTTTATATGTTGAAGAATTATGTATGATAGATGAAACTTTACCTATATGTAATGTCTCTCAGGATTTTGAAAATTGGTTGTTAGACTCTGGTGCTTCTCATCACTTGTGTCCACAGATAAATTGGTTTACTTCATATGAAGTTGTAAATGGTAGTATTGTGTCTATGGGTAACAATGTATCACCTCTAAATATTGGGATGGGAAATATCAGGATTAAAATGTACGATAGCATAGTTAGAACATTATTTAGTGTTAGACATGTACCTAAATTGAAGAAAAAATTGATTTCTTTAGGAGTGTTGGATTCAAATGGTTATAACTTTACAGGTCAAAATCAAGTGTTGAAAGTCTCAAAAAGTGCCCTAGTTGTTATGAAAGCAAAAAAGGTCGGAAATCTTTACACACTCAAAAGAAGTACTCAAGTCAGTGAATCAACAATTGTGTCAGAGAAAGAAGAAGAAGAAGGTACTCGCCTATGTCATCAACAATTGGGTCACATAAGCAAGAAGGGTCTCTAGGTACTCATGAATTGTAAATCACTCCCTGATTTGAAATCTTTGAAGTTGGATTTCTATAAACATTGCATGTATGGAAAAAAGTGTAAACAAAGGTTTAAAAGGGAAGTCATAATAGTAAACAAATTTTGGAATATATTCATTCTGATATGTGGGACCATCTCTTGTTGTGTCACATGGAGGTTCTTTATATTTTTTAACATTTATTGATGATTTCTCCTGTAAATTTTGGATCTTTATGTTGAAAAAGAAAGTTTATGTATTAAATGTATTTAAACAATTGAAAGCAATGGTAGAAAAAATAACAAGAAAATCAATTAAATGTTTAAGAAATGACAATGGTGGTCAATTTACTTCTCTATAATTTTCACAATACTATAAGGATGAAGGAATTGTTAGGCAAAAAAGTTTTGTTTATACTCCTCAGCAAAATAGTGTTACTAAACGTATGAATCAGACTCTTATGGAAAGAGCCAAAAGCATAATCATCAATGCTAACCTGCAAAAGGAGTTGTGGGTAGAAGCAATATCCACTACTTGTTATTTAGTTAACATATCACGCTCAGTGGTAATTAATTGTAAAATTCCTGAAGAATTTTGGTTAGGTTAGTCTTGTGATTATTCACATTTAAGGATATTTGGTTGCGATTCCTATGCTCTTATTCCTAAAAAACCAACGTTCAAAATTAGATCCAAAATCGAAATGTTATGTCATTGTTGGGTATGACTATGCAGTGAAGGGATACAAGTTCTGGGATCCTACGTTACGGAAGGTATTAATTAGTAGAGATGTAACATTTGATGAATATTCTTTTTTAGAATCAAATGTTAAACGAATTTAGCAGGAACAGGTATCAAAAGATTCAATTGGAGGCTAGACTGTTTTTTGAAATTTGAAAGGAAGAAGAGACTTCTGGAGGAAAAGGTGATGAAGATACAAAGGAAATTGTTGAATTTTCTGAACTAGTTCAACAACCAATCACTCTAATAAGGTTTACAAGGGAACGAAAAACTCCCAAAAGGTATGAAGATTTTGCTTCATCTTTTGTTTTGATTACTGAAGATGGGGAACCTTCTTGTTATCAGGAAGTAGTAGATGATACAGATAGCAAAAAATGGAAAACGAGTATGGAAGAAGAGATGGATTCCTTAGCCAAGAATAATACCTAAGATCTTGTAGAACTTCCTGTAGGGAGACGTTTTGTTGGATGCAAATGGGTCTTCAAATTGAAATGGAAATTTGATGGAAGTATCGAAAGGTATAAGGCGATCCTGGTAGAAAAAGAGTATTCTTAGGTTGAAGGTATTAACATTCATGATTTTTTTAACCAATTGTAAAACTTGTTTTTATTCGTATTGTGTTAAAACTAACTGCATTACTTAACCTTGAGTTAGAACAGTTAGATGTTAAAAAAAAAAATTCTACATGGAGATTTGGATGAAGAGATATATATTGAATAGCCAGAAGGCTTTTTACAAGATCTTAGCAGAAGATTAGTTTGAAAGCACGAAATTATTGTATGGCCCGAGGAATTCTCCCAAGCAATAATACAAGATGTTTGACTCCTTCCTAGTGAGCCAAAACTTTATTAGAAGTGAGTATGATCATTGTGTATGCTTCAAGAGTTTCGATGGAATATTCATTATCTTATCTTTGTATGTTCATGATATGGTTATTGAAAGAAAAAGCATGGAAGAGATCAATAGGTTAAAGGCTCAACTCTCTAGGTTGTTTGATATGAAGGATCCTAGAGCAGCAAAACATATATTGGGCATGGATATACACAGAGATAGGAAAAATGGTAAGCTTTGGTTATCATAGTAGAAGTATGTGGAAAGAGTACTTCCAAAGTTCGATATGAACCATGTGAAACCTATTAATGTTCCATCAGCTTCCCAATTTAAGTTTTCTTTAGTTTTGAGTCCTAGAACTAATCAAGAAAAATAGTATATGTCTATTGTACCATATGAAAATGGTGTAGGAAACTTAACGTATTCGATGGTATCTAGAAGACCTGTCATTTCACATGCAGTTGGATTTTTCAACAGGTTCATGGAAAATCGAGGTGAAGAACATTGGCATGCAGCGAAATGGGTGCTTTGGTATTTAAGAGGCACAAGTGATCATTGCATCATCTTTAATGGTAGTGAAGGATCAGTTTGCACATATGTGGATGTTGATTATGCAGGTGATTTGGAAAAAAAGGAGATCTACTACAGGTTATGTCTTTAATCTTGCAAGTGGAGCAATTAGTTGGATGTCAAAGCTTCAAGAAATAGTTGCGTTGTCCACTACCGAAGCAGAATATATAGCTGCTTCAGATTTCAGTAAAGAAGCAATCTGGTTAAAGGGTCTATTTGATGAGATTGGAAGGATGCAGGATAGAGTGGATGTGCTCAATGACAGTGAGAGTGCTATTCACTTGGCTACGAATCCAACTTATCCGAGCAAGAACAAGCACATTGATGTAAGGTATCATTTTCTGAGACATGTGATCAATGACGGAAAAGTAGCTCTCAAGGGGTTCCATAAACGGGAGAATTGTGTAGACATATTCATGAAGCCAATTATAGTAGAGAGGCTGCGATGATGTTTAGCTTCTCATGGCTTGCAGAAGAGATGATGAATGGGCATGGGAAAGGGATTATGAAAATTGTTGTCTAGGCGGATTTTATTGGAATTTGACAAGGAATTATGTAAATATGTGTAAAAAAAGTATTAGTTACTGCCACATTAGTTTTATACTGAAACAATATTTATGTAACGGAGGAGGCTCTTATAAAACTGATGAATGCCCAAACTATTATAATTATGGAGAATCATTATCGATCAAATAAAGAATACAATTCCTTGCCCCATGGATGTTTCCTTGACACACTATTAAGGTTTTACCATGCAAAATATTATGTTTTACTTGTGTGTTCACATTTAGTTTCCATTCAATTTAATTTCATTTATTTATTGTTTAATTAATCACGCAAAACTACAAAATTTTTAGAAGATAACCCCTAATTATCATAACTTTTGGGCACTTCAACTTCCCTTAGGTTAAACAAATTTGAGATTTCAGAAGAAAAACAAATATTAAGTGGGAAGAATTTATTACTCAACATTACATACATTAAAGGGTAAGAAAATTGTCACCTTATTTTGAACATGAGGAAAGGAGAAACCATGTTATATACTACTTGTACTACTTGTAGAGTTTAGTTACAAGATGTCAATCACCAAAAAAAGTATGAAGAATATTAGTGATTCGATCATATCCCTGTAATCTAATATAAGCACAATCTTCCTTATGCACACAAATTCTTTTTTCTTAATTTTTTTGTTACTTGAGTTATGTATCATGGTTCTACTCTAGTAAGCATATTTCTAAATTACTTGGGAAATTTATCTTCAATAAGTAAGAATTTAAGAGGTTCTTTATGTTTCAATAGGATTGGGTACGAGAACTTAACATACTCTTTCTTTGCATTTAACTTTTTCCTTAAAGGAATTCCGTGAAACATATTACAATAAGAAACCATCATGACAAGATATCTAATCTTAGAAAATCTTTGACTTTTGAAGTAGTCTACTAGCACGTAGGAAATCTCATTCTAGAGTACCTCAATCGAATGAAATATGGGTTCCTTTTTGAAGTAAAATAAAAATAATAGAGAAATTAAAAATTAATGTCACACAAAGACTCTCATACCATTAAAGATTCAAATAACCATGAGTAATCTCAATATACCTATATCAACATAAATGTATCAATAGTTGAGAGGTTAATTGGATTTGGTCTTGTGAAGCTAAAAAATACTTTAATAAATTTCACCAACCATAAAGGTTGAGAGAATCATTATAAAAAATTTAGGAATGAATAAGATTGGATTCATTCCTTCAAACTCCTCTGAGAATTTTTCTATTCCTTGAATCAAATCATCAAGTGGACCATGAAACGAGCTCCTTCAAATTTAATACTTTGGGTACACCCCGAAATTTAACTATCTAGTTGTGAAAATCCTATTCTAGGGTTTCCACTCTAGAGTTAGTGTTGAGAACGAGTGACATGGTTCACACCAATAGAAGTCTTTACCTTGACCTGCAAGAAAATTGACATAATCTCCACAAAGGGTTCGTTTCTTCTTATAGTTTGATATGTTCCTTATTCTTCCAATGTGCTTTAATATATGTGAGACTATTACTTCATAAATTACAAAACTTTGGTTATTTAGAAGCTTTGTTCATGAATATCATTTATTAAAACATATTTTCATCATGTACTATTTTCTTTGGGACTTGCACATATCATAAATGGAAGTTAAAAACAATAGTAATTCATGGGAAAATGAGAAAAGTAATCCAGGATTTACCCCAAATCACGACCTTTATCGCTTTAAAACATAATGTTATTAATGAATTATAAGTGACTCAAAAATTGCATAAGGCACATAATTAAGAAACTCAAAATTCAATTAAGTATAAAAGTGTTATGTGAGAGTGCGATGGTGAGAAATCTATAGCATGTATATTCATGGCCTTTCGAACCATCACTATCATAAAATGATTAAGTGTCGAACAAGTTGTATGTGGGAGAGATTTCCATGAGGAGTGTGCAGAGATACCATTTTGTAGTATGTGAAGAACATTCTGGGGAAAAAATTATGTACATAAAATAATATGTGAAGAGGAAGAATGTGCTCCAAATATGAAGAAAGTTGAATCTAAAGAAATAGACATCTACAGAACATGGATTTCCACACAGGTTATAAATATCAGCAAGCAGATATTGTGAAATTACATTTGATAATTAATAAAACTTATAATACATAATAAATTATAAAAAAAAGAAAAGAAAAAGAAATAAAAATATATCATGTCTCTAGCCAAATATAAATCTAAAATTAAAAGAATAATACATGAAAATAGATCAACAACTATGTAGCGTTAACAATACAAAGTAAAACATAGAAAGAAAACACAATAATTTAGAAAATTTTGAATACAAGCAAGAATGGTTGTATAGCAGCTAGTCCTTGACTTAAGGGTAGCCAGCGGGTTGTTGAGGATTGTATGGTTTTCATGTTTAGACACAGGTCCTAGAAAGTTGGCAAGCAAGCTCTTGCTCAGTTTATCTCAACCAGAGCGATCTAATGATGGCCAACACATAGTATCATTGGCGGGTTTGATTTAGTAAGTGAATCCCACCAGCTTCGATGGGCTCATCTGAGAGTGGTAAATTTGGAAGTTCAACAGTAGCGGGGCCAACCATAGAGGCCCGCTAAGCCATAGACCTCATGGATAATTATATTTGAATTTGCAGGTTTTTCTTAAATCGGGGCTTGTTTGTATATTATGATTGACCACATTTTCTTTATGTTAATTATATTTGAATTTGCAGGTTTTTCTTAAGACTATTGGATTGCCATTTCTGTGGTGAAGAGTTTTGTTAAGACTGTTGGATTAACATTCCTGTGGTGAAGGGTTTTTGTATGACTCCTCTGCATGGATCGGGGTTGAGCCCGATCCCCAAGTCTTCATCGAATTGCTAGAACCATAGGTGGTTATGGGTCATCAATTGTATCTGGGACTCAACCTGGAAAGGACTATGTCAAGTGAAGGGGTGCTAGTAGGGCACCGCAAGGATGAAAGCGCATTTCCCAGGGTTGTACAATACTCAGAGAGCGATTCATTTGAAATATGAAAATTGAAATGCTTGAAGGAGGTGTGGTAATTAAACCCTCATTAAGATTGGTGAATTTCTCTTAAGCTAATAGATGTTATCATTGATATTGATCTATGATTCCTACATATAATGATGTATTGTTTTATGAAATATTAACTTTAACTTATCAATGATGAACTAAGTTACCATAACAAATAGATGAAATAAGTTACCATAACAAAGAGATGAACTAAGTTACCACAACAAAGAGATAATAACTATACTTGACTATCAACTATGAACTAGAGAATGCTACAGTCACCTAATTGTATCATGACATATAGTTATTAATTCCTATTCCCATTTTAATCCATCATGCTTGTTCATTGATAAGGCATGTGAGATGTGACTCCTCCACATGCTTTTGGGCCTAAAAATAAAATTATGCATTCCAATCAAATCAAACTATGTAGTTTTTCTAAACATGTTGCTCAAATTGAGCTGCAAAGCAAGGGTCAATTTCAGATACAGATCGAGTTGCTTGTTGTTTGTTTTGCTGAAACTATTGATCAAATTGAGATGCAAAGCAAAGAATTGTATGGACGTTTGTAAATACATAGAGAATATGTGCTTTTGTAACACTTTTAGGACTTAAATATATACAATGGGCTCTAGTACTAGCTATGGTTATTGATCTCCTCTTCTAGATTAATGGCTCAAATTAGGCTTCACCAAACGTTCATATCAAGCTTGGTTTTGAAGGCCATGAGACACCTTAAATTATTTTTCATCACTGTAATCGTTGCATCCCTGAAAGCCCTACATCTTGGCTTGAAAGTGCTGCATCTTGGCTTGAAAGCCTTGCATCCTCGCTAGGAGGATGGTTTGAAATTCCACCATCAAGCAAGCTCCCCATCTCAAAAGTTAATACCTCCACTTCAAACTCTTGAAAAAAGTCTAAGGCAAACAATGATGGATAATTAGAGCATCAACTTTGAATGAAAAAATTTGGGAGATCCCTTGCTTTTCCAGGTAATGGTGCTACCACAACTCAAAACTCTTACCATTGAACTTATCAATCTCTATCTTTCCGCTGCTCGCCATCTTCTTTCACCACCAGAATCAATCTCGCAGATCTCCCACTGAACAAGGTCTACCACAGGCTCGAGCGTAACCCCTCAGCAACAAAGGCGTCCCCTTGAAGCCAAAACATCTCTGATACCAAATGTAGGTTTTAACCCCATACATAAATTACTTGAATACGAATTCTAAATCATAGAAAAATAAACAGTGTGAGAGCATAACACATAAAACACATATACATAGAGATTTCGCACTGGATCCCAAAACCGGGACTACCAGCTTGATTTTTTCATTATGTTCCTTTCAATGTTACAATACATATTTGTACATGCCGAAGCATCCAATACCATGGACCGAAAACCATCATGTCCAAAACCATGGACCAAAAACCATCGCGTCCAAAAAACATGTGCGAAAATCATGCACAAAACCATAGGTGGGTCCACCCAACCTAACATAAGGTCCAAAACCAAAATTTTCCGTGGCGCTGCCCCGGACCCCATATATTTCAAATGAGAAAGGTTATCACATATTGGAGTGGAAGGGGTGATAATAGTTATATGTAGTGTGACCACGGAGAAACCTTGAATGCGACTAGCGATAAAGTAAAATCTAGGGAAGTGTGCAAAGTTTGTATTAAGGCGGAGAAAGGTATCTTCATTAGTGTATTTCTATTATAAGGCACTATAATAGAAATAAGGGGAATAAGAAGGTTTTGAGGGTTTATGTGGTAAGTCCAAATATAATCATAGATTAAGAATGGTGATTAGTTTATATGTGCGGGTATAAGTATTAACAAAGGGTTTTGGAGTGATTAAGTCTTGATAGGGAAAGGATTGAGTAAGGGTTGAGGTGTGGTTCATAAATAAATCTTTCCACATGAGGTTTAATAAAGGGGCTTGTAGCATTAAGTGATGCACATTTGACCAACATGTCAAATGAAATTCCTGGGCAAATAGAACTTATGCAAACATTATGCACACTGTGGGTACATTGAGGTATTCTTGTGTCACATGGCCAAATTAAAGCGTTAAAAACGTTTTCCATTACAAAGAACCTCCATGCTTCTTAACCTTCAGCGTCGATAATCTTGAGACACTCCCAATCTGACCCCAAGACTGTAAAAAGCTAGTTTCTCACTTCTACTTCTCTGCCCTTGACAACACTAAATGTTTAACCACAACGCATTTAAAGAATTCCTTTGACTTACATATTCGAAGTAATTTAATGCAATGAGAGTTATGCTCATGTTCATATCATTCATATTGGCGAGTGTTTCATATCATTAAACTATTGTGCTATCTAACTCAAACAAGAAGTCGATAATGACTTATGATCTGTAAACAATAAGACACTGTCTGCGAACTTCTTCATAGTCACTTGGCATTGTGGGTTAGAACAATAAACATACCAATTTTCGAATTGGATGTTGTGCTCAGCAAGTCTCATCGTTAGGATTAACATTACTCTATTCATCAATGAACCACATGAGCTATAATGGTAACAACATTATTAGGGTGTAAAGAGGCTTGATAATGGCTATGATGAACAACAACAAACAAAGAACTCATTTTTCAATGTTGCACCAACAACAAGACCTAAGGTAACAATAGGAGACCCAACAATTCAGGTGAAATTTCACCATAGTTCCAAACCAACACAAGGCTTTAACAAGCTTTGGTCCCCGTTGCATTACTGAAGTTTTCTTTCACAAAAAGACAACAAGAAGATTCTCATGCCTAATATTCTTCACTACCACAAAACTGGTGGCACAATTCAATTAATAAAGCTCATAAACAACCACCAATGTTATACACAAATTGGAAACCAAACTCAATGAATAATCTCAAAGAATGATGTACACAAATATATCTATATATGTATATATATATATAGATATATATATATTATTCAATTTCAATGTCTTCTGGGAGTCTAATAATAAATCACCATAACACAAACTTAATCCCAAAGATTAATTAAAAAATATTCATAAAGAAAAACCCATATTAATGGAAAATAGATTATATAGATTATGGAAAAACCATATTTAAATAATTAAAAACAAAATGCCTATAAAAACCACAATGATAATCGAATATATTGCATTTCATTTGGGATGAACATACTAGTAGCGTTGGTTGTAGTTGTGTAAGGCATATATTTTCAAAATTAGGTTATTCTAATAATTAAAAAAAAAAAAAACATATTCATAGAGGCTGGTTTGTTTTTTGAATTTATCGGGAATTTGTGTGTAGTTGTGAGCGTAATGTAGAGAAAACAAAACGTGTAAGGATAAATTTTCAAAATTAGATTTATCCAAATAATTAAAAAAAAAAAAACATATTCATAGATGCTGGTTTTTTTTCCTGAATTTATCGGGAATTTGGCTGTAGTTGTCAGTGTAATGTAGAGAAAACAGAACGTGTCAAAGGTAGATTATCCAAATAATTAAAAAAAAAAATGAGCATACTCGGAGAGGGTGGTTTGTTTTTTGAATTTATCGGGAATTCTCTCATCATTTTTATCCAGAAGAACTGCTCCCAACCATGGTTACTATACCGTTAATTGTGGCGATATCAACAGAAAATCCTGCAGTGAGATATTGACACAAGACCTGAAACCTAAGACCTCATTAGATGAATGAGAAATCCAGTTCAAAAAACATGTATGTTTATATAAAGAGCGAAAATATTTGTTCCCCGGCATTAAATTACAGAATGAAAGAATGATATATACACATTGTGCGTGCTCTTCTATTTTGCAGACACAAAGGACGGCGTAGCGATATAGGAAGGCAGGGCATCACCGGCCATAATTACGATCAATTTTTCCTCTTTATTATCTGAACAAATATCTAATTTCTTACCATGCACTGATGTCATGTTATTTTCCTCTGACTGACGACTGCGACAGTCCCTCCGGCAGGAACAAACGAGAAAAATGAAACCAAAAGGCTATGAGAGCGATCATGAAACCGGCTCCGCTCAGCACATATGGAGCTGGTGTCTTCCATACAGAAAAAGTCCTTGCATCAGAAGGTACGGAAATATTTCTCATAGCTCTATGCCTGCCTGAGTCTGCTTCACCTTTCAACTGGATTTTCTTCCATGCTCAGGCAAGCATCCATACATACATATATATCCATATAGCTTTGTAACCTGAGAATTAATTTTATGCGTACGAATATCAAAAGTAGATTAGATGGCGCGCAACATAATTTTACGATAAAAACAATAAGACCCATCTGTCTTTTGGGTTGAGCCCACCTGATAGTATACTATGCAAAAGCTATGACAAACATAATTGTTATCCATTTTTTTTAATGGGGTTCTGTATAAATCTTTGGGCGTTCAATAATGGAAAACAGCTCTGATGTACTGAAAATTATTTTATTCCCTTGGAAATTGACGTCAGCTGCGTTTCTTTATTCGTGTCCAACAAAGCCACTGCACTCCTCTAATGATCTTCACGTCATCATACTTTCTCAATAGTTATATGTCTTAATAACTTTTTGGGATAATAGAAAACCAGAGAAGAGATGAGGTTATGTATACTACGATAGTTCAAAAAGTTTCATGACAAGGATGTCCGTCTGAATTTGTAGGACCCTTTTTATTTATATATAAAGGCACATTAATCATACAAGGGCCCCTGCAACATCGCAGTCCATGGAAAACAATGTGCTGTGTCCAAACATGAAACCCTTTGGAACATAGCAAGTTTCATGGCAAGTGGGTTCGTCTGAATTTGTAGTACCCTTTTTATTTATATGTAAAGAAAGATTAATCATAGAAGGGCTCTTTCAACATCACAGTCCATGGAAAACAATGTGTTGTATCCAAACATGAAACCCTTTGGAACATAGCATGCAATGTGTTGGGTATACGACCAAAGTCCCATATTGACTAGAAGTGGGGAGGATCATGGGTATATAAGGATGGACAAATATCTCCATTGATATGAGGCCTTTTGGGGTAGGTCCAAAAGCAAATCCATGAGGGCTTAGGCCCAAAGTGGACAATATCATACCATTGTGGAGATATGTGGTGTCTAGAATCCTTACAAATGGTATGAGAGCATGTTGGAGGGGTTGACACAGGTTAGCATGTTGGAGGCGTTGACACAGCGTGTGAACCTGGAGGTATTTCAAACCTGCGTGTGTACCTTCGTGTTAATGCGTGAGGGTGTTGAGTTTGCGTGCTCGTGGTGGGTATACTCCCTTGGCTGCGTGGAGGTGGAGCTTATACAACCTGCAAACTACGATTGGTGCATGCTGCGTGGAGGTGGAGCATATATAACATGCGTGGACCAACTTCTCACGCGTAAACCTTGCTGGTGCATTGCTGGTATAGTGGTGTGTGGAGGTATTTTTCCAACCTGCGTGGAGGTATTACAAGTAACTTGTTGCATGGAGGTATTACAAGTAACTTGTTGCATGGAGGTATACACTGTTGGTCTTTAAGCATTGCGTATGTGATCTATACCTGGTGCGTTGATTGCTGGTGCATATGTGATCTATACTTGGTGCGTTGATTGCTGGTGCGCATGTGATCTATACCCAGTTCGTTGATTGTTGGTGCGTATGTGATCTATACCTCATGCGTGAATATTTTGTGCTGGTGTGTGAATTTTTTGTGTTGGTGCATGAGTTAGAACACTCTCACTTCAGTTGTATATTTTATTGATATTTCTTCGTTTACATCTAAGCTTCTGAATTGAAGCTTGAATTAATTACCTCTGAGGATGATTGTACTTCTGACATATATAAAATTGAATCACGGGGTTTTTTACTGGATTTTAAGTTCGACTGAACCAACGCTTAAAGGGCAGTAAGGCATTGGCAGTTTTTTTTTTTGAGATTAACTTCTTGTGTTTAAAAGTTGGTTTTGGAGATTATTGTCCTTTGGTTGATACAAGATGGCGAAAACTCAGAGTGCCCAGTTTGAAATTGAGAAGTTTAATGACAAAAATAATTTCGAGATCTCGAAGGTGAAGATGCATGATCTGCTTGTCCAACAAGGAGTGGCAAAGGCATTGATGGGTAAATCCAAACAACCTTACAACATCACAGATGATGAGTGGGACGAGATGGATGAAAGAGCAGTTAGTGCAATTCGACTGTGTCTGGCGGATGATGTCCTGTTTAATATAGTGTTGGAGACAAAAGCTGCTGGTTTGTGGACGAAACTGGAGAAACTGTACATGACCAAATCCTTAACCAATAGGATTCTCCTGAAGCGACAATTGTACAGTTTGCGAAAGAAGGAAGGTACATCAATTGTTGATCATTTGAATGCTTTTAATACTCTTTTGGTGCAATTACAAAGTATAGAAGTAAAAATTCAATCCGAGCATAAAACTATTACTTTATTGTGCTCATTGCCCGAGTCATGGGATCATTTTGTTACTTCTATAAGTCTTAGTTCATCAGAAACTATTGAGTTTGATGATGTAGTTGCATCCTTATTATCGAAAAAAACAAGGAGAAGGTCGCATTCAGAAACCTCTGCATCAGAAGCTATGATGGTTAGAGGTCGTTCGAAATAGAGACGCTCCAGTAGGCCGAGCGACTCACGTTCAAAGTTGAAAGGGAAGAAGAGTAAGGTAAAGTTTTGGTTTTGTGGCAAATTAGGGCATTTAAAGAAGGACTATTGGAAGCGACATCAACAAACTTCTAAAGCAGATTCTTCGACAGAGAAGAAGGAGGAAAATACGACAGATACAGGTTCGGCATCTGGTTCAAGTATGAGTGATGAAGTATTATCAGTTAATGTGTCAAATCATGGTCAACATTGGTTGTTAGATTCTGGTGCATCAAACCACATGTGTATTCATAAAGAATGGTTTAAGACATATAAATCAATTAATGATGGAGTTGTGTACATGGGTAATGATGTAACATGTAATATTGTGGGGATTGGATGTATACAACTGCAAATGTTTGATGGGACAACTAAAATGTTAACTGATGTGAGGCATGTACCAGATTTAAGGAAAAAATTGATTTCATTAGGAGCACTTGATTCAAATGGGTATAAAACTGTAATTCAAGGTGGCGTGATGAAAATCTACAAAGGTATTTTACTATTTATGAAAGCTATGAATGTAGGAAATCTATTTCAGTTAGAAGGAAGTACAGGGTCAGATTTGTGTCTATAGTGTCTGAATATGACAGTAGTTCCATTCACTTATGGCATCAAATATTGGGGCATATGAGTGAAAGAGGGTTAAAAATTTTGGCTGATTGCAAGTTACTTCCAAATCTAAAGTCTGGAAAGTTAGATTTCTATAAGCATTGTCTGTTTGGAAAACAAAGTAAACAAAAGTTTAAAACAGGCAAACATACTAGTAAAGGAATACTTGACTATATCCATTCAGATGTGTGGGGTCTATCCCCTACAACCTCATATGGTGGCTTGTTTATTATGAGATAGATATTTACATTGAAATTTTTGAACTAGTTTATGAAGCCTTTGATGTGTCTTTTTATACGATTCAATTGAATAGTAGCAATTCCCCTCCTAATTACAAAGATCTAAACAATATTTCAACTCCTTCTCAACAAGTTTTCTACCTCCTTCACGTGATTGAAGAATCCTGCAAGAAATAACAGTGAAGCCCGTTCTAATAAGGAAGAAGAAAACAAGACATCATCAATCACACTTTTTGTTGCATTGGTTGACCAAGAATCTTAAATCTGTATAGCATAATTTGAATCATTTTATTTCTTTGGAATACTCCTAAACAAAATAACATTTCTACTCTGAGGTGTACTCCTTTCAAAAATCATAAAAATACTTACAAAGGTAAGAACTACACATAATACCCGAAGATGTTGTATGTAATTTGTGAAAGATTTATAGCAAGGGTTCTACAAAAGTAAGAAATGTAGTCGGTAAAATAGCAGAAGTATCCATCTAAAATGAGCTTCTTAAGAAATTCATTTAGAAAATTTCCATTAGACAATAAGCTTCATAATGACATGTGAATAAATCCTTGAAACTTAATAGGCCCCCTTTCAGCACATCGCCTAATTATCCCAAAGCCATGTTGCAAGTTAAAATATATATTCACAACTAAAAAACCTAAGGAAAAGTATTAAATCATAGAATAATAAGAAGATTAAGATAGGTAAACTATTACTTTGGCATATCTATAGGGTATGATTCCAAGTAGATTTGTAATGAAAACTACATGAAACATAAGAAATATCTCCAAGAGTTTCCCAATCTCTCATATGGTCGCAGTTTGCATAAACTCTTAGATACTACAAATTCACAAAGAAAGTTCGAAAATATCCCTCAACTTATATATATTTCAAGTTTCTCCAACAAATACAAGAAAAAATATAAAGCTTGTGTCTCAAAATTGTAGAGTTGATTTCCACATCTGGATTAATAGGCATTCTCCGAAATAGTATTGAGTGTAAGGAAAACCACAACTATAATTGACAAAACTATATGGTCATAATGGTAAA
The DNA here is from genome assembly GCA_000404065.3 of Pinus taeda. Lineage (NCBI taxonomy): Eukaryota > Viridiplantae > Streptophyta > Pinopsida > Pinales > Pinaceae > Pinus > Pinus taeda. The sequence continues at coordinate 135,020 of APFE031191654.1, forward strand.
AATCTAACCATAAAATTTCAAACTCAACTACAAAATCAAGTTTATAACTGACCTTCTCACCATCAACCTTATGTTGCCTCTCAACTGCATCTAGCAAAGTAGGCCAGCATTCAAATTAAATATTCCTCCAACGACTCACTAACGATGATAATGGATTAAGCTCATCTGCAAAAATAAAAAACCCTGTGAGGTCCAACATAAATGAATTCAAAGAACTTTCACCAAATAAGAACCTTGAATACCTTTCAAAGAAACCATTCCTGAAGTAGTTTCCTCATATAGTTGTGATCTATGGAGTAAAAATTGCATACCAACGAGGATCTGCATAAAGTATGTTGCATGTTTGTCAAAATTAATGTACAATTTAACAATAAAAAATATCAAAATTGTATTCTAAAGAGATAAGAAATAATGGCATGACAAAATTTTTTCATCCAATCTTGCGGGTAAAGAATATAGAGTCCTTGGAAAAGTTGGAAAGCACATGAGAAAGATAGGAGGCTCAGTAAGTATAAATAGATTAGCTCTTTAGGATGGATGTGATACTAAAACATATTATTACATCCATAACTGCAGAAATTGCCAGTCATTTAACATATTGCGAAGAAGACAGTGTACACTTAGCACAACCTTCAACAAATTTCTTGCCAGCATCATATATAGTGGTAAATGCATGAAGTCTTTCCTCATCTGAGATCTAAACTTTTCCAAACTTCCACAAGATATTTCCAGATACCATTTTTAGGACATGCAAAGTCCTATGTGTGCTTCTTATGCCCCTGCAACATTACATTCTCAAACACAAATGCCTTAAAGGCAAAATATTGGATGAAGCACTGTAGACAACAACATGCCAAAGTGCATTCTCCATAGAAGGTGGATATTGAACAGGCCAAATTTATGTTGCAGCCACGTGTAACACATGCAAAAAAAATTTTACTCTTTTATTTTAATTCAAACTTGTAAATGTTGATGTGTATGTGCCTAGGACCTCACATGAAAGATAGGTGATTGAGCATTCTATTATCAGCACGCCATGCATCCATCCTAAATATCTAACCTCTCTATTCTCTGATCTTAGTTGGAAGGTCTGAAAGGTGTTGTGCTTACCTGATCTGTTCAAAGTGAGGTTTCCCTTATTTTGAAACAAGAGTCTATCCATGAGGTTGTTGTCTGAAGCAACCCATTGGCCTCTGAACCAACCCATCATCAAGAAGAATTTCCCAAAGGGATGTTTTTCCAACCTTCCCCACCTGTGGAAATGGTGGTCATGTCCAATGTTGTTGTTCTTGAATGAAGGAGATTACAACATAATAAAATGAACCATTTATCAATAGAGGCATTCCCTATATTCACAATCCGCCTACTACCCACATTAGCGAGGGAAGATTGGCACCTAGACCAGGAACCCTATATCATAGAGAGGAATCTGACCTATTATTTCAAGAAGACTAAGGGAGAGTAGGATATGACGAATGAAATACTTGTTCTTCTTTGAGCTAGAAGCGTAGCAGATGAGTGTAGTGTGAGCTAGAAGCATAGCATAGATGTACTGACTAGTTCTGAGGTGGCCTGGGTGGAAGAAAAATTTATTGCGATGATGATGCACAAAGGTGGCCAGGGTGGAAGAGGAATTGCTTCTAGAGGTGGGTGCATGGTTTTTTATGGCTGAAGGTATCAGAGGCGTGCTCCTTTGCATGAACGCTCAACTCAGTGAGCTCCTCTGTATGAATGCTCAGCGCAATGATTATATTCATCTTGAGGGGATCGAAGTTGGCACATAGGAAGAATCCTCCAAACCATAACCATGATAATGCCCCTTCGAGAGAAAGCCAATTGGGTGGATTGAGATTGGGTATGTATACATTCTTTGCAAATCTGGAAACATTGTACTCCTTGTTGCTTTCTTGAAATGGGCTTCACCTACAAATTTCAAGCATTGCTTTCACCTTCAAATTTGCACCATTGTTGCTTTCTTGAAACTGCTTTCAACTACAAATACAAATTTGCAAGATGGTTTCTTTCAACTACAAATCTACAAGATGGTTCCATCTCATCAAAATTGTTAATGTTTTTATCTCGGTTCTATTGTCTTTGTAGGTGAACACTGGTCATGGTTCTCATTTGTCACTGCACATGAGTTTCCCCTCTATTGTCCTTATAGGTGAACACTCGACATGGTTCACATTTGTTTGCATGCTCAGGCATCTCAGAGGGAATCGTGCAAGAATTTTAGCTTTCTCTGCAAGCATGAATTTGATCAAATTCAGTTCATAGATAGAGGTTCAGGTTAGGTTAGTATGGAGGATGAGATTAGGGAAGCGGCAGGAAGAAAGAAGAGGAAGTTCGTACGGAGGCTAAGATAGAAAGCATAAGTTTAGAGAGAGGTTGAGATTAGGGAAGCAGTAGGAAGAGGAAGTTCATGGCACTATGGTAGATCAACTTAAATGGAAAGATATGGACTCGTAGACACAACAACATGCATGCAATAAGTAATTGGCTCACACTTCAACAACCTTACTTCCCAATAGTATAAAATTCAATATTTGTTAAACTACGAACCTAATATTTACATTAGTGAAACAGTGAAACAAATTTCTAAAACAATTTCCAAAATTAGTAGACATAATATATGTTTTTGGCCTCTCCACCTCGGGAAGAGGCTAAATAAGATGGTGAAAGGATATGCCCCTAAAAACTTTTATTTGTAAGTGATCTTGGATAATAATAAGCAATGTAAATGTGTTAGAAAACCTACATAGGTCAATCTAGGTAGTAAAGGTTGAACACACGGCTTTTCAGAGCAAAAAAACTAAACGAATCAAAAGAACAAAAAGAATGATTGATTCAGAAAATAGGTTACAATGCTCATGATATAGCATTAATAGGTGAAAATCCCAAGGTAATGCATCATAGTGGTGATCAATGAGAGGACTCAACACCTACAACGAGTTCTAGATAGAACTCGCTAATTGCGGAGTGAAAGGAGCAAATCGAGCAGTCAATCATGCAGAAGAACTAGCCAGTTGTAGAGTGAAAGGAGGAGCAAATCAGGGAGTAAATCATGCAGAAGAACTAGCCAATTGCGCAGTGAAAGAAGGAGTAAATGAGGGAGTAAATCATCCAGAAAGTGTCTTGCATGTAGTCCCATGCTCTAACTAAGTGTCTGCATGTGGTAGTAATGATGGTCCTAGGTGTGTAGTATCTCCAACACCCCCCCCTGAACACCACTATGGGGAAAACTAGAAAATGGGCCCTGGACACTGAGGCCAAAGGTCACCCAAAATACAGTGCAACTTGTATGAAAATTGAGGAAAGAGGGAAAACCTCGTGGGAAAACCCCCCCATCAAAATACAATGTAATCAAAAGAAAAACGGAAGAAAATATAGTTGCTAAGCAATTGTGTCCTTCACTCCAAGACAATCATGTATAGAGTGAAACTTCTTCTCAGTGAATGGCTTGGTGAACATGTCTGCAGTTTGTTCTGCTAAAGGATAGAACTGCAAATCAATGACCTGATCATGTACTAAGTCTCTGATGTAGTGCATATGGATCTCTATGTGCTTCATCCGTTGTCGCTATACTTGGATCCCTGCAAAATTTGAGAGTGCTCTGGTTGTCACACCAAATGACAATGGGTTGGTGGAACTAGACGCCCAACTCAGTGAGGAAGTGTTGTATCCATAGAGCCTGAATGGTGATGTTGACTACTCCTCTGTACTCGGCCTTAGCTGAAGAGAGAGCAATAGCAGTCTGCTTCTTGCTCGATCAACATATAGGGCTAGACCCTAGACTGAGTGAATATCCGGAGGTGGAATTGCGATCAATGATGTCACCCGCCAAATCAGAATCTATGAAGACAAGGAGATTCAATGCAGTGCCTGCTGGATAGTGAATCTCGAAGGATATGGTGCCCTAAACATATTGGACGATGTGTTTGTAAGAATTCCAGTGTAGCTCATGCGGCTCCTACAGGTATCTGGAAACTACCCCTACTACATATGAGAGATCTGGTCTAGAGTGGGTGAGGTACAATAAGCTCCCCACTAGCTATCGGTAGAGAGTATTGTCAACTAATAGAGTGGCACTTCCATTCTCAAGGTGGACCCCAGACAGAAAAGGAGTCGATATTAGCTTGCACGCAGTCATGTGAAATCTCTTGAGGAGATCCTGTGCATACTTAGCCTGAGAGAGTTTGATGCCTGTGGCATCATGGCTGATCTCAAGACCAAGAAAGAAGTATAATGGACCCATGTCCATCATCAAGAACCTATCATGCAAGGCCCTCTTGACTGCAATAATGGCTGAAGCTGAGTTGCCGGCGATCAGGAGATCATCCACATACAAAACTAAGATAAGAAGAGAATCATGTGTCCTAAGCATGTAAACATTCGGATCGGACATACATCTTTCAAACTTTTTTGATAAGAGAAAAGAATCAATCTTGGCATACCAAGCTCTCGAGGCTTGCTTAAGGCTGTAGAGAGATTTCTTCAGTCTGCAGACGAAAGATGAATCTTGAACGAAACCATGTGGATGCTCCATGTAGATCTCCTCAAATAGGTCTCCATGAAGAAAGACATTCTTCGCATCCATCTCATGTACTTCCCACCCATGGGCATCGGCAATGGCAAGTGCAAGGCGTATGGAATCCATCTTTTCTACTGGAGCAAAGGTCTTGTCATAATCAATGACATGCACTTGTTTTAAGCCTTTGGCTACCAGCCTGGCTTTTTGTCTGGTGATTTGTCCATCTGTAGCACTCTTAGTCCTATAGGCCCATTTGCATCGGACAAGTTTCCTTCCTGAAGGAAGGAGGAGCAAATCCCAATATTGTTGCTCGAGGAGGGAGTTATACTCCTCCTCCATGGTGGACTTCTGAGAGGGATGCCTAGCAGCCTTAGCATAAGACTGCGGATCATAAAATTGAACCAAATGACAATGCCAGGATGACGTTGGTTCAATGAAGGTGAGGGCAAGACGAGGCTCAATAAACTCTGAGCTAGTCCTCCGTGGATCAGAATTATCCCCCACAAGACCATTTCTAGTAGTTGGGTGGTCTTGTGCATATATCTCACTTAAGCTCCTTGTTCTCTGATTTATGACAGGGGAAGTTGATTCACTGCTCAAAGCCTGAGCTCAGCTTAGATGTGGATCATCATATGCATGCACAAGATTTATATCTTAAGACTCTTTCTCTGCATCTGCATGCTCTGCGTCGGCATATACATGCTTTGTATCTGCATTTGAGTGTACTGAGTCATCATCTCGCACATGAGGTAGATAAAAGGTCTCTTCATGCGACAATTGAGATGCATACGAGAGAAATTCCTCAAATTTGACACTTCTCTCAATGATGAGCTCGTTTGGAGAGGAAATCAGGAGCCAATATCCCTTCACACCATTAGGGTATCCAACAAAGATGCACTCAATGCTCTGTGGATCAAGAGCTTTCCTCTTTTCAAAGGGGATCTTGGTCCATGCTTGGGAGCTGAAAACATGGAAGTGGGTGACCTTCGATTTAGTACCACTCCAAGCCTCAAAGAGGGTCCGGTCCTTGACAGACCTATGAGGAGATCTCTTCTGGATGTAATTAGCACAATTAAGTGCTTCAACCCATAGCTTATGAGGTAGTGACTTAGCATACAACATGTAGGAAGCCATCTCTTTGAGAGATCGGTTCTTTCTCTCAGGAACTTCATTCTACTGCAGAGTGTATGGAGCTATGTGGTGCAACTATATGCCAGACTCAAGCCAAAGGTTTTGAAGTCCTATGTTAACATATTCCCCACTATTGGATGTATGGATGGATTTGATCTTTCTCCCTGATTGTGTCTCAACCAGTGCTTTAAAATCTTCAAAGTGCGCAAAAACATTAGATTTGGCCCTGAGAAGATACACCCAAGTATACCGTGAGAAATCATCAATAAATGTAAGAACATACCTTGCTTTGTTGATGGAAGGATGAGGAAAAGGCCCCATGAGATCACTATGTATCAGATCTAGGTGAGAGGATTCTGTGTGAGTCTTTTCGGTGTCAAACTTTTCTCTAGGATGTTTGCCAAGGACACACCCTTCACAAACTCCTTTGCAGAAACTAATATTTGGCAAGCCTTCCACCACCTCATGCTTACTTAGCTGCTGCATATACCTGTAATTTAAGTGATCAAACCTCTCATGCCAAAGCCTACTACTATCATCAGCATGTGTAAGTAATAAGGAGGATTTAGATTCAATAAATTCAGAAAATGTATAAAGTCTAGCTCCATTTCTTACGTCACCGGTTGCAATTTTGGAGCTGATATGTAGGTCATATATGTTCACTACATCTGGAGTGAATTCCACTCTCTTTCTGGTGCTAGAATGAGTGATTTGATAAACAGAAAGCAGGTTTACTAAAAGTTCTGGAACATGAAGCACATTTTCAAAGCTTCCATGTAAAAGTTCCACTCTACCTTTTCCGGTGACCCCAATAGGTGAGTCATATCCCATGAGGATGGGAGGCTCTTTACATGCATCCAAAGAGGAATACACTTGCTTTGCATCAGCCATATGATGTAATGCACCAGAATCTATAATCCATGCATCAGGGGAAGATTTAATTGCAACTAAAGCATGAAAATTGTTACATTTCCCGGGTGGCAGATCCTCAGTTTTCTTCTTGGTGCCCTGAGGGATGTGGTCCCCAAGGTTGTGCTTCTGAAGGATTTCTGCCATTTGATCAAATTGTTTCTTCATGCAGCAAGATTTTGAATGGAATCCTCGATGAAAGTAGGTGCATTTGTCTCCTTTCTTCCCTTTCTCATTTTTCGAGTCGGAGGAGTCATTGAAGGGCTTCGTGTACTCTTCCTTCTTTGGATTGGAATGCACTTTTCCCTTGTCTTTTTGCTGCTGATTTTTCTATTTTCAATCGGATCTGTGAATTTTATTGTGGTTGCCATCATGCACAGCAAGTGCATGCACTTTTGGAGGTTTTATTTTCTCCATGCCAATCAGTTTATCTTGCTCAAAAGTGAGGGACTCCATGAACTCTTTGAGAGAAGACATAGTGTAGGATTTACTTGTTGCGAGCCTTACTAAATGAAATGTAGACCCAAAGGTGGAGTATTCTAGTCCGATCTTTGACATAATAGAGAGAACTTGGCGACTCTCCTCCTTGGATTTGTCAATTCCACAACCCTTGAGTTGCAGCAATAGATCATTATATTTGGTGAAGAAGTCTTGAATTCTGTCATAGTTCTGTGGATCCAATGAGAGCGGCTCCACTTAAAGCAGATGTCTTTTCATCTCTTCCTATTTCCTGTAGAGTTCTTCAACCTTTTTCCAAATCTCATTGGGAGTATTGTAGGAAAATAGATGAAATTGCAAATCTTGGGAGATGCACATGCATATGGATCCGTGGGCCTCATCCATGCGGTTGAGGTGCTTGGATTTCTCTATGGATGAAGTGGGTTCCACTTCGGTAGCCATGGTAATCCTATACAACCCTTTTTGACAAGTGGGTTCCACTTCGGTAGCCATGGTAATCATATACAACCCTTTTCGATGAAGGTATCGAGCCATTTGGTCCTTCCATTTGTGATAGTTGTACGGTGTTAGGATCGATGCTTTGGGAAACTCCATTTTTCGGTCGATCTTCGATCTCCAAGCTGTAATACCTGTAAAATAAAGTACTGGTGTGCCTTTTATCTAGTAACATGTGGGCTCTGATACCATGTAAATGTGTTATAAAACTTGCATAGATGAATCTAGCGAGTAAAGTTTAAACACACAACTTTGCAGAGCAAAAACACTAAAAGAATCGAAAGAACAAAAAAAATGATTGATTCAGAAAACAGGTTAGAATGCTCATGATATAGCATTAATAGGTGAAGATCCCAAGGTAATGCGTCATAGTGGTGATCAATGAGAGGACTCAATACCTATAACGAGCTCCAAAGAGAACTAGCCAATTGCGGAGTGAAAGGAGGAGCAAATCAGGGAGTAAATCATGCAGAAGAACTAGCGAGTTGTGGAGTGAAAGGAGCAAATCAGGGAGTAAATCATGCAGAAGAACTAGCGAGTTGTGGAGTGAACGGAGGAGCAAATCAGGGAGTAAATCATGCGGAAAAGATCTTGCATGTAGTCCCATGCTCTAACTAACTATCTGCATGTGCCACTAATGAAAGTCCTAAGTGTGTATATCTCCAATAAACCAGACAATTATTTTTTTAACATGGCTAATCGATTACTATAGTTTCATGCCATTCTAATGAACCATAAAATATTAATATAACACCTTAGGAATCTTAATGTGAAAATAGGGATGCGGTATTGGCCCTCCGCTCATTAGCCTTAGATATACCAAGTAACGCCAATCTAGTGCCCCCGCCCATAAAGGGAAACTTTCATATACCATGAGATGATAGAAGACGCGTTTCCTTTTGAGCAGCCAAGCACATAAAATACAATAGTGCCAGATACCTAGTACAATTATAGCGTGTATTGTGTGATAGCTTTGCACGACACATGGAAAAATTCCTCCGAAGTGGAGATTAAAGCTACGATTCTCCCCCTCAATCCCAACAACCGTAATATATAAACATTATAAAAATGAATTTCCTATCAATCCCAACAATCATAATATATATAAACATTATAAAAATGAAGTGTTTGTAGTTTAATGCCCTTCACTCTCTAACGAGAAAAAGGTGGCAAATGTCAAGAATATAATGTATTGTGTCAGTCCAAGGTGGCAAATGTCAAGAATATAATGTATTATATGATTGTTTTTAAAAATATTTTGTCACGGATTACAATGTTCTTTGGCCATCTCGTGTGATTTTGTATTTGGTTTTGGAATTACTTCAATGCGTTGCTTATTAAACGGACATTAATGATGCATAAATCAAATATGAATATGTCACTTTATTTTTAAAATACATACATTGAAACTTAAACTAAACCATAGACAAAAAGAAAGCTTAAGTTTTATTTATTAGATGCTTTTTAATTACTTGAACCCAAAGGAGGAAAACCCTATCTTGAAGTAATCTTCTCAACACAAATATATGTTTATCTATCATGTGTCGGAAAGGCCAACAAACCTTTTTATTTTTAAAAGCTTAGAGATACATTGTAATCGTCTCATGTTTCCGACTATTCCTTCCGATGGCGAGCTATGAAAAACTATCTTCTCTCAACGAAAAAGATATCAGATCCATATTAAAGATATAGAGTCACTAAAAGTATTGTAATCTTCATCAACGATAAGAAACTATAAAGACAAATTATATGTTTAATCGGAATCTAGTTCATTGTAAGATTTTATAGTTGTTTATTAACTTTTAATAATGAAGGTGAGGTTCAATGTACGTGGTCTAGACTAATTTCTTGTTAGATTCTACTAAATATTAAGATATATATGCTACGATCCACGCAAAGGTTTTCTTTTTGGGTGTCATTTAACGAGTCTCGAACTTTCATCCACTCGGGCCCATTCCATTGTATCTTTTTCTTAAAATTATGAAGTTAGGTTTGATAGGGTTTTGGATATCTTCGCATCTAATGGTGGAAATCGTATACCGTTGTCTTGTTATTTGTACAAATCACATTACGACTTAGTAATTTATGGGTGGATTTGCAAGATAAGTGGTTTTTATAGCGAATTTATGTTATAAATCAACATTTTCTTTAGTATATTAGTGTCACCACAAGTGGATTAGTTAAGTTCAGTATATAATACTATTCCTAGCCATTCAAACGTTAGAGTTTTGAATTAAATATGGGTTTAGGGTTTCTATGTATGTCAAGAAAATTTGGGGCCATAGGTTTATTCTTTTTAGTAATGTATCTATTAGATTATTAGATTAAGTGTTTGTATTTCTAGTATGGGCTTAAAATCCACTCTTATAGGAGTTACATGTTCATAAAGGTAGGATGATCATATTTCATCTCTCACGATCACTTATGGATCTTATATTTTTGGGGGGGTGTAGATGGTTAGTGCATTCTCATTGACAATAGTGATAGTTATTTGAGGTAGAAGGGGTGTGGGGATTTCTCCTTTTTATTGAATATTCTCACTTTTTTTTTCACATGAGAAATATCTTTATATTCCATATAAGGACTACAGATGTTTTAATGTTCAAGGTACTCCTCAAATAACAATGCTTCAATCCATTACAGGAAATCCTCGTTATGATCTCAACATACCACATGTAGTAATTGAACATGGGTGGTGAGGATAGAAACATTTCTCGCGACCACCCTAGATACATGCAAGCCTTGAATGGTATCTCATTTATAGAATCCTTAGCTTCTAAAGTAGTTCAAAATATACAAGAATGTGCTAGAAATGCTAGTAAATGGAGAATCATTATGATGATCTAAGCTTATGAAAACAAAACTCAAAACAAGTGTGTAAAGCTAAAAAACAATCAATTAACGTAATATTAGGAGAGGATATAAGGATGAAAAAAGTAGTAAGGAATACATCTATAGTGGTTGTTGGAATATTTGCATTTGAAGTATGGAAGAAATGGCTCTTTCATAAAGGGTAAAAGAAACATTGGAACCGATGGTTATGTACCTACGAAACTATTTCAATCATGTGCATTCCTACATGGTATTTATATTTAGTGGTGAAGAAGATGTGAAGTGGAAGTTAGATCTCATATAGAGTTGGGGCTCATCGATGTTATTTTTAAGACCTTGGATTCCTTTGTTTCATGCCACACTAAAATGATTCAAAACTATTAACGCGTAGGTAAATTACCTATAGGTATAGGCATGATTACTCATCATCATTTGGTTTAATAAATGTTTTGGTTAAGAATAATACTATTATAGGTAGATATGTCTTGGATGCGGTAATTAATTTTTCTTTAATTAAGTTTTTCATACATCTTTTATCTATGACACATGCTTGCAGTAATAGGTTGTGTTCCTTTATAAATCTATATGCCTTCAATTTTATTTGGTTCAAATTGACATATGACATGTGATGTTACTATAATTCATTTGAAGTTGGTTTGTGTTTGGAAAAGCTTTCGACAATGTGTGTCAAATACCAATTTGGAGTATCTAATTAATTGCGCCTTCATACGTTATACATTTAAAGGATATTTGAATCTAGGTAACTTTGCATTAAGTGCATACCTATCATTTTGTGTTCAAATTAGTAACTTTGTATTGATGTTCTATTGGCCTATGCTTAATTTGAAGTGTTCTTAGAATGGGCCACAATATTTATGCATTTACTTTCAGTGTGCTGCCTTCAAATGATGGTAACATCCTTTCCTTACGCTTTTGGAATTATTGTGTTTGTTTAAAAATTATCTAATGGTTCATCAAGGAACTTTAAATATAATTCTTTAAATTTAGTTTATAACTTATTAGGCGAGGTCAAAAGAGATGCTTTTGAATTTAATCCAATGAAAATATATATACTTAAATTTACCTTGATGAACTATTGGATGAGTTTGAAAGATGCATTTTCTAGTTTAGGCTAATATTCTATGATTTAAGTTTTAATGATGTTTTTCCAATTTCATCCTCGTAACATATTGGGAAAGTTAAAAGTAATAGAATTTTTAAATGTCCTTTGATTACCTGTCTTATTCAAATATTGTATATGATGTTTTAAAGTGGCCTTCTGATTTAATCGAGCTTTTCGAAGGATGTGATTTTGAAAAATCCTAATGATTTGTTAAGGAATTTCGAAATATATTTCTTTGATATGGCTCACTAGTGCATTGGGGCCTTTGGATATATGTTATTTTGAAGTGTCCCAATTTTCTATTGGGCCCATTCAAAAGGTGTTCCTTAGAGAAATATTTATGGTCTATTGGGGCCTTTCAAAAGATGTTTTGAGGTGGCTTGATGGTTGGTTATGGAAAATTGAAAGATTATCTTTAGGTTTGGACCTACTAGTTATTATAGATGCTTAAATGTTGTTCTTTTGAATGATTTTGATGACTTACATAGGAATATTTTGAATAGGATATGTGGGATATTCACGATATAGCCAATGACTTATATTTAATACTTCATAATTTATTAATCAAGATTATATTTTGCAGGTCTTAAGCTTGCACATAAATAACCTGTGAATGAATTCTTAAAAGAAAAAAAGAAATGGAAGGAACATAAGAAACATATCCATAGATTTTCTCCTAGAACTAAAAACTGGGAAAACCAGATTGATTTTCATTATGTTCCTTTCAATGTTACAATACATTATATACATGTCGAAGAATTCATAAAACTCAATCTATCAACCCTGGATTGGAAAATAATTGTAGTTCCCTTGACAAAATCTATAGAATACCATAGGCAAAACCATCATGCTTAACAGAGCATGTGTGAAAACCATGCAAAAAACCATAGGAGGGTGTTAGGTCCCTATAATACTGGTGATTCCCCCATTACTATTGTCATTGTATCCCTTATTATTATTGTTGTTCCCTTATTGTCCCCATATTGTTATTATTATGCCCCATACAATCCCTCTATTGTTATTTTTGTGCCTTTATATTATTATTGTTAGGTCAGCTTGGTTATATTGTGACCCCTTAGGCTCCTATATATAGAAAGGAGGTTTTGTCATTTGAATATTCCAAGAATTGTTCCTTTGTGTAATGTAAAGGAGGTTGCCCCCTCGAAGAGGCTGAATTCTAAGGCATTGATCTATCTTTTCTATCTTTTTGTGAATTGGTTCCATAACATTTGGTATCAGAGCTTTGCATTCTAGGGTTTCACTGCTCCAAACAGTTCATCTTGGAATTTTGACTATAATATTTTTTCTGCGATGTTTCAAAAGCTAAAAACAAAATCCATTTGAGACTAAATCACTATGAACCTTGCGTCTGAATTTCATATTTTTTCTCACTACATTTTTTGGAGATATGATCTAAGTAGGTTAGGGTGTTTGCAAGCTCCAAAATTTCATCTAAAACAGGTCATCGTGGAATTTTCATTGTAATGCTTTCGCTACGAAGTTTCAAAAGCTAAAAACAAAACCCATTTGAGAAGAAATCAGTTTGAACCATGGCTCTGAATTTTAGATCTTGTCTCGCTATATTTTCCGAGATATAATCTGAAGAAGTTAGGGTTTTTGCATAGCCCTGAATTGCATTCCAAATAGGTCACCTTGGGAAAATCATCATAGATTTCTCTCGAAGCATCAAATTGGATTATCGTAACAAGATGCGAAAAGAGGATGGACTGTAGTTTTTTTGGGTATCATTTTTAGAACCTAAGGTTGAAACAGTGACCCGTGGCACGTTGTACAAATTCACTTAACGGAACCAATCTATACTCAAGTCATAGTGGGAGATTTGGCATAACTCTTCATTGGAGAATCCAATCTTGACCAAACTTTGGGGTTAGAAATATTACTTAGAGGGCTACCAGAGGAAAAGTGTTCAGACGTGGGAGATCTAAAATTACAGAGATACATCATATTCAATATCGAGCACCTACAAAGTGAAAATATCTATGTAGTTTTTTTTAAATTTTTGCATAAGCTTGGTTTGAAAAATTAGTTTGAAGGAATTCAAAGGGCATAGTGAAGAATTATTATCGATAATTGATTCCCCAAAGGAAGAGAATGGAAACACCTAGTAAGCAACCTGAAAGCTCTAGTATGACTCATGAAGAAGAGGAAGAAATGCAACATGATATATCAAAATTACTAGACCAAGTGCAACAAATTTCACTCACACAAAAAGTAACAAAAAACAAGATGGATGATTTAAAGAAAGACGTAGAAGCTAAGATGGATGGTTTAAAGAATGGCGTGGAAGCTAAGATGGATGACGTGGAAGCTAAGATGGATGGCATGGAAGCTAAGATTGATGATTTAAAGAAAGGCATGGAAAATTTGAAGACAAATTTGACACAGTTTCTACAAGAAATGCTTACTAATGGTGAAAGAGTAAAGGAAACTCATGATGAGAAAAAAAAAAAATGTTAATCATGACTTCATAGACTCTAGTGTTGGATTAAGGAACCACCATGTTCCAAAGATCAATATGTGGAATTTTGATGGGAAGGATCCTGGAACATGGATACTATAGATGGAGCAATTTTCCGATCTCCATAATGTGAAAAATACACAAAATGTATGCATTGCACCTTTCTATTTGGAACCAAATCAGTTTGTTTGGTATCGATGGCTTTGCTCACGTAAACAAATTGTCACTTGGGCTATTTTTAAGGATGAAATGGTAGCACATTATGAGGATACAAAAAGCAACACTTTTTTTAGCCAATTGATAAATATCAAACAAAAGGTTTCAATGACTGAGAACATTGAGGACTTCCAAAAATTGAACATAAGGGTAAAACATATTCTAGAGGAGCATAGGATTGATGTGTTCATATGGACTTTATAAGATAGCATCCAACATCACGTTTGCCTTTAGGAACTAGATTCATTGGAGAAGGCATTCAAGTTGGCAAGAAAAATGGAAAGAAAAATTATGGAAACAAGGAAGCCTACCACTCAC